>CANXYC010340327.1:0-262626 GCA_948193065.1 Aleurites moluccanus | reverse complement strand
CCCCCCCCCCCCCCCCCCCCCCCCCCCCCCCCCCCCCCCCCCCCCCCCCCCCCCCCCCCCCCCCCCCCTGTTGTTGTGTGTGGAAAATTACAAGTGGTTTTATGATTCGATGATTGATCAAAGAAATATTTTCCTCGAATTATCTAATTTCAGCATTTTAGTGGATATTAGGATAATGTACATTTTTAATTTAATTTATCTTGAATAATAATTAAAAAATTAAAATAGTAATTAATTAAGTAATCAATAATCATCTATTAGTTTTTGGTCCTGTGAAAGATAGGGTCCCACCACGTTTCATTTCCAAAATCGACTTTCCTCTCATTTTTCCATTCCACCCTCTCTTCAGCTTCCAATTCCAAAAGAACATTCCTAATAAAATCTTCCCCCCCCAAAAAAAATTTCCATTCACTTTCCCTCTCCAAATTTCCTCCTCCCAAACACTCACTAACTCCCATGCCTCCGGCCACGTCTCCGCCATGCAACCCAACCTCCTCCCTCTCCATAACCGAAACCATAAACGGCTCTCATCGATTCACCATCCAAGGTTACTCTTTGGCTAAAGGCATCGGAGTTGGTAAACACATCGCCAGCGAGAATTTCACCGTCGGCGGTTACCAGTGGGCCATTTACTTCTATCCTGACGGTAAGAATCCCGAAGACCATTCCTCTTATGTCTCTGTTTTTATCGCCCTCGCCAGCGAGGGCACCGACGTTCGCGCCTTGTTTGAGCTCACCCTCATCGATCAAAGCGGCGAAGGCAAGCATAAAGTCCATAGCCACTTCGATCGATCTCTTGAGAGCGGACCTTACACCCTCAAGTATCGCGGAAGCATGTGGTATTCTTCAATTCTCTCTCTTTCCCTCTCCCTCTCTCTCTCTTTTTGTTTTTTCCTTCATTTCTAGAGTTTTTTGGGGTCAACTTGTCTCCTTTTTTAGGGGTTACAAGCGTTTCTTTAGACGGGCAATGCTTGAAACGTCAAATTTCCTGAAGGATGATTGCTTGAAAATTCACTGCACTGTTGGCGTTGTGATTTCTGCAATTGACTGCTCCAGACTGCACTCTATAAAAGTTCCTGAATCCGATATTGGATCACATTTTGGCACGTTACTCGAGAATGAGGAATGCTCTGATATTTCTTTCAACGTGCATGGTGAAAAGTTTCATGCCCACAAATTGGTATTGGCTGCTCGTTCTCCTGTATTTGAGAGTGAATTTTTTGATTCACTGGATGAAGATAATCGTGAAGTAGTTGTTTCTGACATGGAGCCTAAGGTTTTCAAGGTATAAGTTTGTTTTCCATCTACTTGTTTTCATTTGCTTTGGAATGCAGCATTACACAGCTATGGACCTAATAGTCTCCCTTAATAATTGATATCCATGGTGGGTATATACTCATAATTAGATAATCTGTTGTAAATTATTACAATTTTTGGAAGTTAACATCCGTACATGTCCTTTTGTTTGTTCATATATAATATAACATGTCTCTTTACTTTAAACAATCTCACTGAATAAAGTACTAGTTAAATTTAGATAGAGAAAACTGGCAAAGTAATCTACTATTGGGTATGTAATCCATTGAAGTAACTAAAACTAATTGAATTATAGAAAAATAATTCAGAATACGACAATTAAAAAAAAAAAAATTTGAGATTACCCATATATAATATAGAGGATTTATTAAAGTTTATTCAGTACAAAAATATGCAACTTTATATCATTATAGTATGTATAATTTATATTCTTACATGCATCTAAGAAACATTTACTTTAAATCGTAATGTAAACAGAAACTAAAGTATCTATTTTCAAATACTAGAGAACTTGAAATATGATCCATGAAAGAAAGAACGTTTACTTGTTATGGTATAATATAATTGCAAATGATTGGGATTGAGGTTAACTAGTTGACAGGGTTTATTGCAAATATGGATGTGGGAGGCCAACTGCACTAAAGATCTGTGTGCTCTTTTTTTCTTTTGTTCTCTTGCATGATCATCACGCAGGCTTTGCTGCACTTCATATACAAAGATACTCTTGTTGAAGATGAGGAGCTTTCTGTGTCAACGTCCTGCATATCATCTATATCCGATACTTTGGTTGCGAAATTGTTGGCTGCAGCAGACAAGTATGACTTACCTCGACTCAGACTAATGTGTGAGTCTGTGCTCTGCAAGGATATATCTGTAAATTCTGTTGCCAAGATTCTTGCCCTGGCTGATCGTTATCATGCTATGGATTTGAAATCTGTTTGCCTAAAATTTGCTGCAGAGAATCTTGTAGGTATGTTCATGTTTGATTTTCCATTTTCAAGATCTCTATTTTCTATAGAACAATCTGGACATCACTGTGTTGATGTACAATGTACAAATCAATGTTTTTGTAGGTTATAGATTATATACATTTATGTAAATATACATGGGTTGATGTGGTAGCTTCTTGCATTTGAGATAACTATGGTAAAACTTTGGGTTGTTTGAGTACGTTCCTCCATTTGAATTCATTGGAGTAATTTTATATATTTGTGGTCCTCAATTTCCATTTATTTATTTATTTTGTTGGGTTAGCAATGGATAGTTTGCAGAGTCAATTTGTCCTGTCCTTGTACCCTCTGCCGTGCCTATCTTTGATTTTGTGGTCTTCTGATTTAGAATTTTCTGTTGGAGGCATTGCTACTTCTCCTTCTTAGTAGTCCTTCCTTTTGTCTTCTTTTTTTTATAAATTGCACTTTTTTTTTTTGGCTTTCCATTTCATTTCTGTCACTTGCCATTATTTCCTAGCAGTACACATAAATAAGTTCTCATGCATAAATGCACATATGTAAAATATGAATGCATATGTAGAAATGTTAAGTGACTGGAGAGGTAGAGGGAAGGTGTAAAGCTGTGCCCTTGTGGAAACATTAGATACATGCAATGCCTATTACTTGCCTGCGGATTATGTAGTGTCAAGGCAAATTATCAAAGTCTATTTATCCATCAATTTTTTATCTTCCAGAAGCTTTTTAAAAATCTTGCATTCATACAAGTGACACATGAGCCTAAAATTTATACCTTTGATGATCATTTTAAATTATGGTTATGAAAACAGTGTTTGATATCTAGTACCCCTTCGGTATGGACATAGGAAGATGGAAAGGCTAGAAAAAGTATAGCTATTAACTCTTGGTTGGATGATTACTAAAGAAAAATGAAGGATTACACTTCACTATGTACCCCTTTGATCTTTTTTGGTTTCATTTTGTGAAATTAGTGGAATAAGCCAGGGTTTAAATATCAGACATTTCGTAAAATATTACCCATTTCATGGCAGGATTTTGGACTGCCATTATGTTATATACATTTCTCTACAGGTGATTCACTAATCACCATGAAACAATAAATGAAACATGAGAAAAGGCTGTTTCAGCTGTTTCTAATGTTTTCCAAGTAATGCCAAAAAGGCAGAAACTTCTCAAAATTCTCTTTGTCGATTCCATTCTGCCAGTAAGTGTTCCATTTTTTTAGCTCACCCATTTTGCACATTTTTTTTTCAAAAAGGCAAATACTCCTAAAAAGCTATTTTTTTAATTTTATTTTTTATTTTGTACCATCAATACTCCAGTTGTTCTCTTTTTTAGCTCACACTTCTTTTGGTGGTGACAATTGGTCATGATCTATCGTTTTATCCAAATCATGATCTTTTCTGTAAGTTATTTTATGTACAGAATACTAACTATTTCATGTTAGTCGTGCTCTATATTTTATAAAATGTTCTTTTCAGTTATTATTCACTTAACATCTTATGCATTTTGTTAAATTATTGGAAATTCTTGATTTGAGTGTTTTGCTAATGGCCCTAAAATATTGATGGCAGCAGCAGCTGACTCGTTCCAATTCGGTCTGATTTCTCTTTGTTGTTTCCCTTTTCATTACTGTTTTGATTTTGTTAATCAGGACATAAAGAAGTAAGGTTTTCTTTTACCTAGTATGTCTCTCCATCCCTGTTTGAACTATAGACTTCTGGATTCTTTTTCAATTTAATTGTTTTAAATAGTTTCCTATAAGCAAACCTACAGGATACTAAATTACTCTTTACTCTTCTAATCCTTCATAAACAGTATGGGAAAAAAGGAAACATTTTCCATTTTTTTCTTTCCTATTCCAAGTCTACCTTCCATATCTTTCGAAACAAAATTACCAAAGGATCAATGCATCAGGTCACCTGTTGGTTTGGTTTAATAGTTGGATTGATAATCAGCATTTAAAATAACGGTATTGATAATGATTGTGCTGTTGAGGTATTGGAATGTTGTCCGGTGCTATTGTGAATTAAAAAATTTCACAAAATGGCTCGAATCGATACTAAAACAAGAATTTAACTAAGTATACAGTAATCTTGTTTGAGATAACAATTTATAGCTGTTTGAAATAAATAATATCTAAACAACTAAAAGACCAAAATACACATTAGCACAAGGCTTTTAAGGCAACCTCGTAACTAAACAAATCAAGTGTTTTGATGCCAAAATCATAGAATTTGAAGCTACAACTAGAATCTGGAATATTGAAATGAAAGAAAGAGGAGAATAAGTGTTTTTATAGCTCCTGGATATGTGGGGATAAAGTTGTTGGCAGAAATAATAATAATAACAAAAAAATGGCGTAATGTCTGGTATTCATATCAGTAGCAATTATTAAGTGTATCAGACTTTATTGGTCTGTAATGCCCATACTGTCCCAGATTAGATGAGATGGAAGTGAATTCACATTCACGGTCAATATTGGTGCCTTAAAATTCCATAATTTAACAGCCGATATGGAATTTATCGGCCGTTTTTTGATACCCTGTTGACAAATGAATTGCTGGTTTTTATATTAATGATGGATAATTTGGTATGCTATATTCAATATCTAACAAGTAATACAATCTTGATTTTGGTAGAAATGTATTAGTATGATTTTTAACAGGGATAAATTGAGGACAAGTTAAGGGAGTATTGACTAAAATGGTTTTCTCTGAGCTATTAGGATAGGGGAATGAAAGATTTGGATTGTGGACATGAATTGATGTGAGCTTGAGTGGTGAATAGTTATATGATATTGCAACAACTAATGAAAATAGTCCTAATGGAGAGTAATTCTTGTTTATGACCTCCATTAGTATTGGATTGAGTTTGGCCCTTGAGTTGAGTCGAGAGATATGGCATATTTGCCTATACAGGTTGTTTTTGTTCAAATTTAGTTATCATTCAGCTATTTGCTTTGAAAATTTTAGTAGAATGAAGAGCAGGAAATTAGAATCAAATGTCATAAAAGTAGCTTGAGCATATTGATAGAATGTTGATACATTAAGTCTTGGGAATAGTTACCTATTCAAATTTTCGACAAGCTCCAATTGCTATTGCTTAAAGCTGGTTGACTGTTTCATTTCATTCCATCCCATCCATTAAACTGGTTTTAAGAGTATCATATTTGTAAAGAACCCTGAACGAGCAACACACAGCATGACTGGTTTGACAGTCTGATTTCTGCTGTTATTTTCATCTCAGGGTTCTTGGGATTAGAAAATAGCTAAGAATTTGTAATGAATAATCAGTGCTATACCATGTAGCTTTCTAAAACACATAGAGCCTGGGACATTTTCTTTGACCTTTCCTTTTTATGGGGATAGAATTACCATCTAAAACCGAACACTAGGCCACTTTGTTTACTTCTGTTCTGCCAATACATTTGTATGATATCTTTTTATTGTCATTAATCCATTGAGCTAAGGAGAAACTACTTTCAGGGAAGTTATCAAGCTCAATAACCTTTTGACCTAAGGCTTTGTATTCTGTTTATGTGCATTTTGGATACCTAGAACACGCATGTTTGCGTCTCCCTCAGTTCTGTAACTTGTGTTTTTTTAATCACAAAGAAATGCCTATAATTTCATTGCTCAAGTTTTTTTTTTATGCATTTTATTGCAAGATCAGTGTTGGTATATTAAATGCCAGCATCACTATTTGGCCGTTCACCTGAAATGAATCTGCATGAGTTTTAATTTTGTCACTCCCTCTTTTTTGTTATTTGTGGAATAGCTCACTTATCTTATTTTTCTGATTGTCTCATGTTATGCAGCTGTCATGTGCTCAGACGGTTTTGAGTATCTCAAAGAAAACTGTCCATTGCTGCAGTCAGAACTCCTTAAGACAGTGGCAGGATGTGAGGAGGATTTCAGCGGAGGAGGAAAGAGCCGAAGTGTTTGGGCACAGTTTTCAGATGGGGGCGATACGATAGATAGGAGTGTAAGGCAACAACCGTGGGAAAATGGAGGGGAAAGAAGCCGAAGCTTGTGGGTCCAGCTTGATGATGGTGATGCTAGCAGGAGTCCAAGGCAAGAAGACTAAGAATGGAAATGATGCAACTCTGGTCTTGTAACTTTGATTGGAAAGACAAGTCCGGAAAAGGAAAGAGTGGGGGGGGAGAGGGAAAGCAAGGAATGATATGGAGTTATTAACTTGTCACTTTTTCCCTAATGTATTAAATTTTATGCCTTGGACAGCAAATTATATAGCTAGTTGCCAAATTTGTTCTCAAATGGAACATGCAAGTTATTGGAAAAACTTGTAATTTGTCCGGATAAAAAGGGAAAAAAAGTTGTAATTTGTTCAGAGAAATGGATTAATTGGGAAAGAGAATATGTTTATAAGCACAGAACAGGTGATAGCCCTAATGGCGATATGCAAATTTTTCCATTTTTCTTGCTATAAATCATTGCTAGTCATTTCCTTTTCCCTCTTTTGTTACCCAAAAATTTATTTAGAATTAAAAATGATTAAAAAGAAAATTGTTGATAAAAACTCGAATTATTAAATTGTATTACTGAATTATTGAATGGACTATTAAGTACCTTCTGGTGCTATTTTTAATGCATGATTAGTAACTAAAGATATTACCTCGAAAGTTAAAAGTAGTGCAATCAATAATTAACCACCAGTTAGAGAGAGAAAAACACACTAAAATAAGTTATATTATCGGTCTAATCTCTAAATTATAGAAGATAATGTTCGTTGTGATTGTAATTATCTAAATATCGGTCTAACCCACCTTAATTAAGAATAAAATACTTGTTATGCTTGTTGTTCTAAATCCCCTTGGTAGACACAGAATCTACAAAACTAACTAAAACATGTGGTAATAATGATAGAAAAAAACAAAAGAAAAAAAAATTGTTATATTTTTTAAATAAATAAAAAAATTTCATATCCACTCCACAGTTTCTAGTTCCAATTTTCATGTGGCCTCTCGTGTAAGAGATCAAATTAGTTAACCTAATTAGTTAAAATCACTTCACGAAATTTATTGAAAGTTCAAAAGCATGAATAGTATTAGTTGGAGCTCTAAGCCTTCAAGGAAAAAGGAGATTTGGTAAGTTAGAGATTTGTCGTCTTGTTTTTTTTATTTTTTGTCTTCCCAAATATCTTGCATAACTTTGTGATTAGCATGTAGTTGAAGCTTTTCATATGCATACAATAATTTGTAAGATGACTTCTTGACCTTTTTGCAGGTTTTGTCTGCCCTTTCGTTTCATTAGTCATTAGACTAAATAGCTCAGATTGTTATTGGCTTAATTCTTGTCATTTGCTGGGAAAGTTGCTATCAACATTTAATATAAATTTGACATTTTTTGTTCCTTTCTTCTTGGAGTACTCTATCCTTTTACATCAATATTATAAGTATTTATCTCATAATACAAAAATAATAATAATAATAATAATTATTTGGATGCTCACAATTAAAACATGGTAATTGTATACCAATGGTAATTGAAAAATAAATTCAATTTTGATAAGTAAATAATCAAAATTGAATTTTGAAAAAACTGTTCTAGATATTATGTTTCAAAACAATGGGAACCTAAACTAAATTTTATATTTTAATAGATTAACTATATTCTCACGCATGTTAATGATGGAAAACAAGACATACACAACTGTGATGGGTGTAACTATATTTGGAATTTCCATTTGTTTTCAACATGGAATTGGTAAAAGTTGAAACAGGACCTTAGAAAAATTCAATTCAAAATGTAAAGTATTCTAATTCCTCAAGCAAGCCCTCAATTGTCAATTCAATTTTTTTTATCTTATTTCTTATATCATATGTTTTATTAATGTTACATTATTTCTTATTCAAAATATTTTAATAATTAATATTATTTTATAAATAATATAATATTTAATAAAAAATAAAAAATAAAAAATAAAAAATTCGAATTACTTAACTCACAAACTTTGCTTTAATTCCAATACAAGAAAAGTAAAAGCCCAATATCCATTAAAGAAACTGAAATTATTGCCATCATTATCATCACCATATTGAAATAATATGGCCACTATCAAATAATTAATGCTCATGACGTATTCAATCTATTATTTGTCATAACAAAGATCAGCCTCCACATTTTCAAGCCTGCATGGACAAAACAGTGGATTCCATAATTTCATTCCTTAATTTGCTATTTTTTTAGTCATTTTTATATGTATATTAGGTTTAATTAATTAATTAATTAATCAAGTGATTGATCGATTAATTAATCAAATTTTGAATATTTGTGTGGCCATTACTTGATCAATTTGGATGGCTATTGTGGTTCATCTAAAATTAAACTTCATTATTGACCCGAAAAATAAAACATTGCATTATTTAAATATTGTTAAATCATTATTTAAATTAAACTTCATTAATTACACCTCTTTTAAATGTTATTTTATGATTTATGTGATCCATCATAAATTAATCTTCCTTTTAATTTTTCAGTTCTTGGTAAGTAATTAATCATGTGATTCATATGGACACTCTAGTTGTATAAGGCCACAATGTACAAATTAATTATTAATAATGGAAAAGTTACCAAAGTGAAGGCTGCTATACTATATTAATTATTAAATAATATTTTATCTTAATATTATAAAATTATTTTTATTAAAAATTATGTTGAAAATAAATATAAAAATTTAGAAATATAAAACATTAAAAAATTAAAAAGATCAAGAGAAAATAAAGTAATAAATAAATTTAAAAGGTTAAAATAAATTAAAAAATAATATTTAAAAATTAAACTTCAAATATTTGTTTTATTTAATCATTAAATTTATTAAACATCATTAATTAACTAACATGGTATTTTAATCATTGAATTTATTTCAGAAATATAAATCTCTAATTTTCAACAGTTAACTCAAATTGCTATTACTTTTTATAATAATGTAAAATATTTATTCTGTATGCATTTTTAGAAGAATAAAAAATTAGACATAAATAAAAATTAATAGTTAAAATAATATGGAAAATACAATTACATTTTTAATTTTAATTTTATTTAATTATATATATTTGGAAGTGGAACTTTTGTAAAATTAAGGTGGGACCGGACAGAATCTTTAGTAAATGGAGGTGATGGTGTCCCCACAAATTGTTACAATTATTGTCAAGTCGGGGCAGCAGCGGGCAACGGGCAGCTCCGTTGCCTAATAGGCCTTTTGACTCTATAAGGAAACACCGTCTGTTTTTTCTTCCTTCCCTTCCATAATCAAAATCTAATACCAGTAGAATCTGCCCGCTTCCTTCTGGAATTTTAAACGCAAACCCAGAAGAATTTTGATTATAAAGCTTCTATCTTTTGGGAATGCGGGCAGATTTAGCCTAGCTTCTATTTATTGTGTATATATATATATATATATATATATATATATATATATTTATATAAATTTTAGGACTTTATTTGATTTATTATTGTTATTT
Organism: Aleurites moluccanus; assembly: GCA_948193065.1. NCBI lineage: Eukaryota > Viridiplantae > Streptophyta > Magnoliopsida > Malpighiales > Euphorbiaceae > Aleurites > Aleurites moluccanus. The sequence continues at coordinate 252,855 of CANXYC010340327.1, read as the reverse complement.
TGGAAATTGGAGATTACCCAGTTTGAAAAATCGTTGAATTTGTTGTTGTATAGTTCAGTGTTTGGTTTTACAGCGAGGGAAAAGTTGTGAATTTTGATGGGTTTTCTTGTTGATTCACAAAATGAAGGCGGATTAGGTGTTTTGGGAGGTTGTTTTAGGAGTTTGGTACGGAGAAAGCAAGTTGATTCTGTACATGTCAAAGTTCATGGTCACCATCAGTTAGCCAAGGAATTGTCTGTTCCCCACCTTATTGCAATTGGTATTTTCTTCTTCTTCTTCTTTTTGAAAGTAAATTGATATGGGTGTTATTATTCTGGGCCTTTTTGTTTTTTTCTTCCTTTTTTTTTTTTTTTTTTTTGTGATTTTGGGTTCTTTATGAAATGATATTGACTGGGGTTTACTTGATACAATTTTGTTTTGGAAAAAAAAAAAAACATAATTTTAAGTTCATGCTATTCATTTTTTTTTAAGCTGTAGGTTTTCTGGACTTAAAATACTCTGCCTTATGTTTTTTTTCAGATTGGAGTAACAATGATCAATTCATGTGCCGTGTATATGTCATTTATATAAATACTTTTTTGTCTTGTATAATGTGCAGATAAAGCTAAAAAAAATTTAAAAGCTTCTAAGTTACAATTTAATTTATTTCTTCTCGTGTATGTACTCCTCTCTTGATTTGTGTTAATATTCTACTTTTTTTATTGTTTAATTATGTGCTAATCTATAACTTTCCATTTTAGAATTACCATTGAAATTTTGCTTCCCTTTATATCAGGTGTTGGCTCAACAATTGGAGCTGGGGTTTATATTCTCGTTGGAACAGTTGCTAGAGAGCATTCTGGTCCTGCTCTCGCTATTTCCTTTCTGATAGCTGGAATTGCTGCTGCTCTCTCTGCCTTTTGCTATGCAGAGCTTGCAAGTCGTTGTCCATCTGCTGGCAGTGCCTATCACTATTCTTATATATGTGTTGGAGAAGGGTAACTACTTACTGTTTGTACCCCAAAGTATTTGAATCTCTATTGAATATTCTATCTATTTTAGTTCTTTTTTATGGTCACATAGTCTTTTTGTTAAAAAGAGAAAAGTGGTTATTTGTACCCTTTGTTTTTCACCCTAATTTGTTACATCGTATGAGAAGAGTTAGTTGCTGATAATTTGGTTTAATTCAATGATCTGATCATCTGTGGGAACTTTGTTAATGATACGGTTCTTGAATTATATTGTATATATGCATGGCTTGTTCAGTGTTGGTATTCAGGTTCAACGTTTGGGCTTAATGTTGTTCTTGTTAAAACTTGTAATCATCCTTTTTTGCCAATTTTTATATGCAGGGTTGCATGGTTGATTGGCTGGGCTCTGATATTGGAATACACAATTGGTGGATCAGCTGTTGCTCGTGGCATATCACCAAATCTGGTTCATGCCTCTACCCTTAACTTCTCCGTTTCTTTTTTTCTTTCTACATTTCTTTTATAATTTTTTACTTTGGGTTTAGTTTATATTTATCTTATGCTTTAGAGCGTAATATTTTGAATTGATTCTCTTTGTTGTTAGAATAGGTTTGCAATTTCCTTTTTTACACATTGTCATTTTTATTTGTTTTGAATGAAATAAAATTAGTAAGATTGCTAATTCTATTATTTCTTGGAACAACGATCAAATGGAAATGAAAATGCAAGTAATTTGTGCTGATTCTCAAGATATAGAGGCAATATGGACTCCTTTTCTTGGGCTTTAGCTTTCATGTAATTGACTATTTTACTGAACAATTGAAATCTGACCGACTATCATGTATGAGACTGAAGAGTTAATTTAGCTTCACTGATGCCTGGATTTGGGTTAGATTGAAGTTCAGTATGTAGGAGGAACACAAACCTCTATTTAAATAGTCTGCATGTTTTTTGTTTTTTTTATTTTTTCAACTTGTGCTTGTAGTTTTCTAAATATTTCTGTTATTATATGATAGGCATTCTTTTTTGGAGGTCAAGATAGTCTGCCTGGTTTTCTAGCACGTCAACATATTCCTGGGCTTGATATTGTAGTTGACCCTTGTGCTGCATTTCTAGTATTTATTGTTACTGGACTCTTGTGCGTGGGTATTAAGGAGGTACCTTATATGATTCCTTATCCCTTGCCCTTTTTCATGCAATTATGTATGGGTGAAGTGTTGTTTTGTGTTTGTATTTGCACAAGTTAACTACTTCTCTCATGTGCAGAGCACCCTGGTACAAGGTATAGTCACCACTGTAAATGTCTGTGCCATGCTTTTTGTCATAATAGCTGGTAGTTATCTGGGCTTCAAGACTGGATGGGCAGGATATGGGCTTCCTACTGGGTAATAGGCATCCCATGATGTAGATTCGCTCAAGCAATGATCCATAAAAGTGTATAGCTAATCTATAATTTGTTTAATTAATAGGTATTTTTCCTTTGGAGTAGATGGAATGCTTGCAGGGTCTGCTACGGTCTTTTTTGCTTACATTGGTTTTGATTCAGTTGCTAGCACTGCTGAGGAAGTATGCACCCTTTTTCTCTCCCTTCCTTTCTTTTCCTTGTTTTCCTTATTTTAAAATCCTTTCCCCCTTATCTATAGCATAATTATCCAAAGGTCCTTTTGGATAGATAGTCATTGAAATGGATGAGCATTTGGATTTGACGTTATGTTGATTTTTTGTGATTTTTCGCTTGAAACACAAATCCAAATGCATATTCATTTCAAATCCACACCTATTCAAATGGCCCCTAAGTTCAATTACTTTCTGTTTCTTTGGCATGTCTTACTTTTGGATATTTGAAATTCATATTCTGTTGTAAATCCTCTGACAGGTGAAGAATCCTCAACGAGATTTGCCTCTAGGCATAGGGATTGCACTGTCTATTTGTTGTACTTTATACATGTTGGTTTCAGTTGTTATTGTCGGTCTGGTACCTTATTATGCGATGAATCCTGATACTCCTATCTCTTCTGCATTTGCTACGTATGGGATGCAATGGGCGGCGTAAGTTTGTATTTTTGCTCAAAATGCAAGATGCATCAATTTTTTTTCCCTAAGTGTCATGGATTTTAATTGAATCTTTCTGTTTAAAGGCTGTTTTGTTGCATTTGCTTCCAGGTACATAATAACTGCTGGAGCTGTTATGGCTCTCTGTTCAACATTGATGGGCTCACTTCTTCCTCAGGTAATGAAGCAGAACCTTCAAGGTTATAATATTATAATTTATTGACTGACTTTCCAGTCCTTGGCACTATTTCTTAAATGATGAATGCTTGTGTTTGTGATACTGATATCTCTGATTGTTATGAACCACCACTGTGCTGGTTTTTGGACCTGGTTCCAGTAACTATCATTTTCCATAGGTGTTATTTGTTTCTCCTATAAGCTGGTTGATCCTTTAAATTGGAAGTTGTCTGCTTTAATTGAATGACAAATATTATTTAGTTTTATCAATATTTGTTTTCAGATAATCCATTCCAGTAGTTGATCTCATGCTCTATCTTCTCTCAATATACCCCATAATTTTGAGAGATGGACTTGAATCACATCCTTGTGTCTCATATCTCCCAAATCACATGCCTATGTAACTGATCTATCTGAATCTAATTGAAGAAATATCATTTAAATATGTTTACATGAGAGTGTACATCTGTTTCTTTCCTGTATGAATCTTCTTAGACGTTCCAAGTTTTGGAAGACAATTGAAGCACAAAATGATGATATCTCAGATCTGGCTTGTGATTCATCCGAGATTAATTTTGCTGCAGATGATAAGTATCAATTTTAGCATCTCCTAGTGAGGAAAACGTAATAGGGAAGCTTGTATTAACAGGCTTTCCAAGATGTGATGGTACCTAAACAGAAAACCATGTGCATGACCGACTTGAAGACTTCTAATGTATTTTAGGCAGATGCCAGGATCTCTTTTTTTTTTTTTTGTCAATAATTACAAAAATCAATCTTGATGTATACTATTCAAACCAGTCTTAGTGAGGGAAATCCCAATCTCCTTTTCTCTCGTCTCCTTACAAAATATACTATGGGATTTTTATTTCTGAGTAATGAATAATCTTTTGTCCTTTGTAGCCACGGATTTTAATGGCAATGGCTAGAGATGGATTATTGCCTTCATTCTTTTCTGATGTTAATAAAAGCACTCAAGTTCCTATAAAGAGCACGCTGGCAACTGGTGTTGGTGCTGCAACTTTGGCATTTGTTATGGATGTTGACCAGTTGGCAGGCATGGTAAGGGAGAATTTTTGTAGAATTGATACTTTTTAAATAATTGATGAAAGAATGAATAGGCTCTTATTTTTTTATTTGAATTTCTAAGCATGGTTCACCTTGCTTTTGTGCATTGAATTGGGAGGCAGTACTTCCTCAGTTTTGACCATGAATGGCAGCAGAATAGGGACTGGTATGGGGACCTACCTTATCCTCCTTGTCGGGAAATATACTCCCTCATCCCTATACTGTTCCCTAGTAGGGTAGAGGGCTGCTCCCCTGTCTCCTCTTTCATGCATGAAACAGGGTGAATCTTCACTTGCCTTTCCCTCCCATTGCATAACTAAAAAAAAATGAATGTTTTATTTCTGATGATGTTTGTGCCCAGCTTTGCTTGTCAGTGGTTAGCGCCCTTGTACTAGTTTGTTAATATTTGATTTGCTGAGATCTTTTATCTTTTGAAAATCATGAAATATAGGGCATACATAGTGTAATATGATACAAGCTGGCTCATGAGGATTTAATTTTTTTTTTCTCCGATTATTTGAAAATGACTGTAGAAACCTTATCAGTTAGTTTCTGCACATATTTTTTAGGGTCCTTGAAGTTTGGTGTAATACTTCCTATTCTTGAAATAGGCACTTTCATCTTTCAACTCTGTGAAATACCACTGTTTTATGTTGAAATGGCACCACTTGTATTCATCAGTCATTTTTGGGCTATGATGTCAAAGTTTTGAAAACTGGGGGCTTAAGTGCCTATGTTTGAAAAAGTGAGGATGAGAGTATATGCCACAAAACCTGAAGTTTTCTTTTCCCCTGGTAATGAACCATATTTTTTTAACATGATATTGATCCATGCTCTTAATTTTGGCATTTGTGCAGGTCAGTGTGGGCACACTTCTTGCTTTTACCATGGTTGCTATCTCTGTATTGATACTGAGATATGTCCCACCAGATGAAGTGCCATTTCCATCCTCACTTAAGGACACCATTGATTCTGTGTCATTGCGCTACAGTGTGAATAATCAGGAAATTAATGTTGAGAAGTCTGAGGTTTGTACCGGTACTTCAAGCACTTTGCCTTTATTAGGCAAAAAGAATGCAGCAGTTAAATATCCTGCAATTGTAAAAGAAGAAGCTCAAGGTAATTGTAAGTTCCTTGCAGGCTTCATGCTTTCAGTTCTTACTTTGGGTTATACAGAGATATCTGGATCTTTAATGCTTGTTTATACAGAGATATCTGGATCTTTAATGCATGTTTTTGGCAATAAGTTCCCTTTCTAGTTTTTAAAACTGTGTTTTTTTATTTTTTTTTTCAAATTTTAAATAATTTTTTTGATTACTTAAGGTAAACCATTGTTTTGTTTTTCCTAGCCATGGTCTGTCAAGCCATAGATGCTGCAAAAAGCAGCTTGGCCACAATGACATAAGCAGCCTCCCTTCTTCAATCCACTTTCCCACCAAAGAAAGGAGTAGGTTTGTATGTAATATGCCTGATAATGTGTAGCAAACACTTGTTTGCCTGTTTCAACCCTGTGGTTAACATGTCTACTTTCAAATGAAATCTATATTTATAATTTCTAGGTTTTTGTATTTGACTGATTTCATGTGATGATAAACGCAGTATGTAAAATATACCTGCTTCACATGGCTGTGATTCATTTATTTATTTATTTATTTTGCTTCTGAGAGCTTACTGATTGAATTGAACCATGGTTCTTTCTACCTTGCCACAAATTTAATCTGTGGAAGTTATTGAATCGTGATCAGCTTTTTCTTTCTTTCCATTATTTAGATTCTGCTCTTTATGATTCTCTTCTATTTGTTAATTGTTTCAGATGTCTTAAGAGAAAGTAACAGAAGAAAAGTTGCTGGCTGGACCATAGCATTAACATGTATTGGAGCATTTCTTATTACATATGCTGCTACAAATTTGAATCTGCCTAGGTGGGTTGTACAGGATTGCTTGCATTAATGATAATTTTCAAGTTAAATAAGAACATTTCCAATTATTTATCTTAAAGATCTGAAAAAACAATTTTCTTCAAATGTTTTCATGGATGGATTGTTCATAGCCACATCCATCTAAAACTAGTTATAGGATTTTGCAAGGAGAGGGGGAAAGACAATTGGAAATTTGACTGACATAAAATCAAAGTTAGAACCAGGCTTTGGATTTGATTGTAATGTCCAAAGTAATCAATTTTGCTGTTTTTTTTTTTTTTTTCAAAATCAGTTAATTGTTTGTTTGAATTATCAATCAGGTCTGTTCGCTTTACATTATGTGCTGTTGGTGGTGCTCTTCTTCTGTTTGGTCTGATTGTGCTTACCATTATTGAACAAGATGATGCAAGGCACAGCTTTGGGCATTCTGGAGGTAAGTATGCTTTTATGTTGGACTGCTGTCTATTTGACAGGTTTTTCTAGTTTTGAAGTTAGTCTGCTTTTTTTAAATGTCAAAATGTGTGGAATGGCATTGGGCAAGGCATGTTTAACGATTTGAGCCAGTTCATGTCCAGAATGCTCATATTGGCCCATTGAGGCTCTGTTCCATGTTTCTTGGAATTTCCCAGACCTGTTGAATACACTTCCTAATTATGGGATTCAACATACCAACACGACCATGAGAGGCTCTCTCAACCCATGTGTGTTGCGGTGGCTATGAATTGCCCGACACAGTGTCCAGATCAGCTTTAATATCAACTGTAATCAATGCATGGAATTGTTTGTTGTAACCCAATGGTCTTCAGTATTTTCCTTTCTAAAGGTGTCTCATAAAGTTGGGTCCAAGTGCTGGAGAATATCTTTGGATACATGCTTACTGGCACCTCATTTGTTACAAGTAAAAATATTCTTGATTCTCTACAAGAATCATGTGCTTGCTATGAATTTGTTCATGGTTGATTGTTTCAAAGGGAATTAGTTTTCCATCTATGCAGGCTACTTTACACCCACAGATTGCCCACAGATTGTTCAGTTTAACTTGGATTGCATTTATTCCCGGTTTAGTATGCTAAATTACATCTAGGGATTAGTTCATGTTGCTCAAATGTTTTTACCATCAGGTTACTATTGGCTCACTGATGCATATTTGGACTGTTGTTTGTGCACATTCAATAATTTGTACTTGTCTTGCCACTTGAGGTCTATCTATATTTAATAGCATTGTAATTCCCAGTCATGATTTGGTTAAGAGGGTGTTGTATATTTGGTTGCTTAATTTTCGAGTTTGTTCTGAATAATTTACAAGTTTGTTCAACTGATGTGAACTATTTATCTTTTTTATTTTTCAGGGTTTATTTGTCCATTTGTTCCACTCCTTCCTATCATCTGCATTCTCATCAACACATACCTGCTGATTAATCTAGGGTGAGTGTCGAGTCACCTGCAGTTTATTATTACCATTCAAAAGAATGATAGTTTGTCCATTTTATGGTAATACAGTTGCTTGTCTGAGGCTGCTGGGTATCAGTTTTGGGAATGTATGCATGTAGATACTTCCATAGTTGCTATTTTCTGACTCCTGCCCTATTTTGGATCATAGTCATATTTGTTCTGATTTGCTTTGCTGTATCTGAACTTTCAGCGTTGCTACCTGGACTCGTGTTTCAGTCTGGCTCCTAATTGGAGTGATCGTTTATGCATTCTATGGACGGACTCACAGCTCATTATCAGATGCAGTCTATGTGCCTGCAGCTCATGCTGATGAAATTTATCGCAGCTCTGGAGATAGTTTAGCTTAGAAATGCAACTGGTTTCAAAAGCCAGGATACTTTTACATGTGATTCTTATAACAAAATCTCTTTGTTGTATGATGGCATTCCTACGCAAACACCTACCTCCACCCTGTTTTTTTTTTTCCGCCTTTTAGATTATTTCCCCTTACCTATGCGTTGTGTATTCTTATAGATGGCAGTATTGTGGCTGAAATCAGTCTCATCTTGTGTGTAGTATATTATAATGGAGGGATGACTCGGATGTAAATAGTTTGGCAATTCATGAATATTGTTTTTCTTTTTCTTTTGTTTCTTTTACTTTCTGCCCAATAAAAAATAACAGCAATAACGTCTACTAATTAATTCACCGCAGTATCAGCACATCTGTTTTGGAGCTGCAGGCACAAAATCTAAACAGCTCATTTAAATGGGATCCCTCAAAGTATAACACCATATGACATTAATATACATAATAAAGATTTTTGGTCGACTGCGACCAACAGATGCTGTTATAAGTTATGCACGCCATTAAGTTTTGAAGTAATATTCTCCGCAGACGAGAGTGGATTTATGTTAATGGCATCTATGCTAGTGGTTTCACAAAAATTCCGAAAAAGAATGCATGGTTATCCTGCAGTGTACGTGTTGGTTTGATACCATGAACTTGCATGCAGGGATACTCATCTTGACACAATGATTACCCTAACAAAGAGAATACTAAAGCATGCAACTGCTGTGAAGCTTTTGCTGCCTTTCATCCCTATTTTTATCATAGTATTGGAGTTTACAAAATGTTTCAAGATATTTCAACATATCATATTTCATAAACATTTTGAGGAAAATATTAATTAGCGTTACGCATCACATAAACGAGTTAATAAACTGTATCAGTCTAGGAAGATTATCAAGGGCCAATGTAAATATTGCAGCAAGTATAAAAATCAGAATGAAGGCTAATAATATATTTGCAATGTACAAAAAATTGACTCCTGATTTGGGAACTGTCTTTGTGGGACGTGAGCCATTAGAACTCTGCTGAAACAAAAAGCCAAACACAAGATAATTTCAGCCAAGCACATAAATAGTCCAATCCCTATTTAAATGTTTACAGCAAGAGATATAAAGAACATTAAATGAGCCCAATTACCTTTCACGGAGGCAAGGGGAACAAATTGAAACCTTATATTTGAGTGAGTACAGCCAGAATAGGGCTGGTATGGCATACACAAATAGCTACACTGAAGCCAACCAGTATGCAGAACGGAAAAAAATTGCGGAAGGGTTCCTATATCAGTTTCTCTATCATTGAATATGTACTATAATACGCCAGAGCAGCACCCACTGCTAGGATACAAATTATGCTTTTCTAAAGACATAAGAACTTCTCAAGACAAATATACTAATCTGCAGCTATATCATTTTGCTGGATTTCATATAATTTCACATTAACCATGCTCGTGGTCCCATGTTACTGATAAGAGAATTTTAGTACAGTGACATGAGAACCATAAACTAGGAAGCTACAGATTTTAACCAAGCCATTGAAATGGATCCAACTAAAACTGGGGCCATGCTTAATCGAAACTAAGGAAAAAAGGTGGGAAGCTTTTGAGATCCTTATTGCAGTTGAAGTAAATTCTTCAGAAAAACTGTAAGATAGACAGTGGTTTAGAGATAGAGCAACATTACCAGGCAAAAGCCTCTATATTGAGTTCAGTAATTATAAGAATTTACTTATGATTATCTAGAATTCCAAAATGCAATTAGCTACCTGACTTGTGTTGGAAAACACAATTGGAAGCAAATAATACAACCAGATTCTAATCTTATTCCAAGAGACAGTCCAGCAGTACCATCCGTATCTCGTTCTATTTTCCATAGATTCTGCAAGTTAAAATGGGTTCATACAAACAAAAATTTTTTGTTTCACTGATAATATATTCTAATATAACACCGGCATTTCAATTTTTAGATTGTACCCAATACCAATAAACACAAAAAATTCCAACCAGAAGATAGTAATGAAAGTCTTACCACGTTAGGGACCTGTGTTGGAATCAGCCGAAGGCGTTCTGCTTTTCTAACACCTACATCCGGAAAAAGAAAAAGAAATACTAAAACCCAATGCTGAAAACCACTTTATACAGTCCTTAGAAAAAAACAATAGAAACAAAAAAAAATGATTACCACCAAAATCCAACTCCGTAACCGTCTGCAACTTCCAGCCATTGCCATAATCCAGAAGAACAGCATCAGGACCAAAACTTACGGGTTCCATCCCCCTCTTTAACAGCTTCAATATGCGAAACAAAAGGAGCCCCAATTTCCAACTTTCTGCTTATCAAAGACACTGCAAAACCCGCAGTGGTATCCGCCGCAAAGCGACTAACTTAACCCAAACTTTTAGATTTGACCTCCACAAACTGTTAGATTAGACGCAACAAATCATTGCTGTCAAAATCAGACTACCGACCAGTTACATAAAAAAATCAAAAGTCTTTTAAAAATCAATTAACTGATTAATTAATACAATTGAATTGATTTTTTTTATTTGAGTAAAATAAATTAAGAATTTAAATAATTTTATTTTAATTTTATTCATACTAATATCTATTTCACACCAAAATCGTGATATTATTGTATATTATCCTATTGCGTGAGTAAATATTTAAATAAGTGAATATCCATAAATTACTATATATATAATTTTACTGAAATGATATTATAAAAAATATAATTTTATATAAAAATTTTATTTAATGATAATTATATTATATTTATTTTTATTATATATATAATAAATGTTAAATTATATATACATATATATATATTATTTTTTTTTATTAAATATATTTAATTTCGATCGAATATTTAATTTTTTATTTTTTATTTTTATCGATTTTTTAATCAGTCCAATTTAAAAAATATTGCAACAAATATTTAATAAGATCAAACATTTAATTTCCTAACTAACAAAAATACAAATATATAAAGGAGAGAGAGATGGAAAATACAGAAGGTGGCAGCGGAGAATTGACTTTGGAGTCTTCTATTTCTTCTGCCAATGCCATTGCTGAAGGAGAGAGATACAGAAGAGACTTCAATTCTTATGGGATTTTATATCACCTAATGAAATATGTTAACTGAATTATACAATTAGGTAATTTCCGTCTTTTCTTAATAATTAAATATTAAATTTATTGACTAACAAAATTTAATGAGAGAGATTAAATAACATGTTTTAATTTATTAAATATTTTAAATATAATTTAATACAAATACAGATATACTGGGAAATGCACCGATTGATGATTAGTTTATTTACATAAATTATACAAGTAGATAATCTTAATTTTTCTTTTGTATAATAATTTCATCACCTAGTGAAATTTAAATTAGAATGCTATTTATTTAGCAAAATATTATAAGTAATAATCTATAACAATTCTTCCAGTTAAAAAAAACTAGGGCAACAGAGAATTATACAGTTCTAAGCGATCAATTACTTGCTATAATTAGTTGACATTCATAAAACATATGTAATGAATTATGAGTTTATATAGTGTATTTTATTTTTATCCACTGAAAAAAGAATAGAAGATGATCATAAGAAATTAAGAATTCATATTATAACTATGATATTAGTCGTGAATTGACAAAGTCTATACGTAAAGCATAGAATCAAGTAGACAAACATTAAACAGCATCTGCAGTATTTATACACGAAATTCATCATGATTTATGCTCAAGTGCCTGCAGCTGCATGGATCATGACTAAGAAGAAAGGTATACCAAAAGGGTAGAGATAAGTGTATACTTGTACCCAGTCTATAATATTGTCAAGAACCTAGATATTTCAACAGTTACATAATTCAGATCGCATTTCATCTCAGTTGAAGACTGAATAGAAAGATTTGACTTCTACTCGAGTAAGAAAGAGTTCAAAATTTATCGTGTTTCCCAATCCTTCAACTTCTTGCTTCCTTTGGGTTTAGCTATGGGTGCATTCATTCCAGCCATTTTTGTATTGTACTTTGCACGAAGTTGATCATTGTATGTCCACCTGCAAAATAAATATATCACAAGGGATAGTTACAGTAACAGAATAAAACTTAAAGCAAAGCGTCAGAAGAATAGTTTCTTCTGTTCTTGATCATGCAATATCTTACGAAAGCAAAAAAAATTGTGATGCATCCCAAAATAGCTTGCAGGCAGACCAAGTAAGATGACTCCGATTTGCCCATATGTAGAAAACGACAAAAACTACATTTTTTTTCTCAATTGAGAAGGTATAAGAATACATCACAAAGATGGATTTGGCATGTCCTTAAAAATGTTTATGGAAATTGCTTGAAAACCATTAGTTACTATAAGCAACCTAAAAACATGAAGATCCTAAATTTTCAATATGAACATTATTCAAGTTAAGGAACATGAGGAAAAGATCCATGCCCAATCAAAGAGAAAGCATGAAACACAGAAAACTTAATAGCTTGTTCAACTGATTTTAATGTTGATTTTCATTATTTTTAATATTTCACATTTGAAGTTAAATGGCTTCCATTGACAAGAATATACAACCAAGAACTTACAGTTAGAGTTTGAGACTAGAAAATACTCAAAATTAGACTAGACACTTGATATATAAGGGTTAAGCACAATTCAAAGAGATTAACATAGGGAAAGTGCACGGTACCATATCTACTTCCTCAAGGTGACATAAATAATTACACCGACTGCGGTGTTCAGTAAGCAATAACAAGGAAGCATAAACCAGATTGCAACAAATACAGCTGTCATTAAAAAAAATAAAACGAGATAAACACTTTTTTAGTTTGCAAGTGAAAAAGATCAACATCAATGAGATGAATGCACAGAGAACAACAAATAGCAGAAAGGGAAAAGGAAACAACAACAGTAATAATTAATAATGGCAGGGAGAAACAAACTTACGGATTGTTCCAATCAGTTGTATCCTCATTGACAAGATGTGTCCATTTTGTTCTTCCACTACGACCAAAGTGTTTGACTTGCATAACCTTAGGTAAGATGGATTTATCCATCTTATCTTCCCCAGTCGGGGCAGAGAAATCGCGCTGGTAAATGTCATCAGGCCCAGCAGTGGAAGCACGGTCTTTAGACTCATTCTGGAAGAAAGCACCCTTGTGGTAATATTTTTGCATAAACCTCCACTTCTGCTTTGGTGGCGGAGCAGGCTTCGGATTTTTCCTCTCCCACTCCCTTCTCTCCTCCTCTGTCATGTTTCTCACCTTCTCAATCTCTTCCTTCTCCTTCAACATTGCCTCACGGTCCTCTCTATCCCTCTTGATCCTAGCAATCTCTCTCACCTTCCAAGCTTCGTACTCCTCTGCCTCATTGACTTCATCATCAGTATCCACATCATCAATACTTGCCTCCATTTCCAAATTCTTCTGAATTAGTTCCTCCTTCTGAATCTCTTCAACCAATATTTGCTTTGTCTCCACCTTCCTCTCCTCCAATTTCCTCTTTTCCTTCTCCTCAAGAGCTCGTTCTTCAGCCTCAAGCCGCTCACGCTCAGCTATGGTTTCTCTCTCTGACTTTGGCACAAAAATGGGCTTCACCATGGCAATACCCATCATTTCTTCTTCAGAGTCGGTCTCATACTCAGATTCCTCTTCCTCCTCTTCCTCTGCTTCTTCTTCTTCTTCTTCAGCAGGAATTACAGCTTCTTCTTGCTCTCTCAGACGTGACTTCTCCTTAATTCTTCTTCTTCTTTCCTCTAATGCTTCCTCATTCTCTTCCTCCATATCTGCCCATTCTTGTCTTCGGGTTTCCTCTTCTTCTGTTGCAATAATCTCAGCTTGCCGAATACGCCTATGATCAGCTCTCACTTCCTCACGGTTATCAATCTTGCTCTCAGCCAGACGACGCAGCCTAGGATCATCTTTCCTGGAAACATCAGAATCTGCCTGAGTGGGAAAAGCTTTCTCCAGGGCATCTGCCCTAGCCATCTTGATATCCCCATCTTCATCAGCATCATCTGCCCATTCAGGTGCTTTTCCAGGCCAATACCTTTTCACTTTAGTTTGCCCAATTTTACCTCTAAGCTTATCCCTGACAGCCAATGCAATATCACTGACACCTGCTGTTACCGACATGGCTGTGTGCGATACAAGCCAACAATAGAAACTCCCAGTTTAAACTTCAAACCCAGATGATGTTCACCTGGTATATCCACTCCCTGAGAAAAAAAAAATCTGAATTTATCTCATGATCAATGAAAAATGGAGTTCAAACTCGAAATACTCTTCCATAGAATTGAAAACATGAAGGGGAAAAAAATTACAAAATCTCAAAACTCAAAAGTTTCTAGCATCATATAGAAACAATCTAAAATTAAAATCATAAAACCTTGCATAAATAAATAAATAAAAAGAACAGTAATAGAAATAATCGAAATAATAATGACATGAACAAAACAGAACTCTTAAAACCCTAAAATAATATAAATACATAGCAATAACAATTGATTCACAAAACTGAAAACTGAAGAATTAAAACCCTAAAAACATATTTGCAAAATGATTTTCAAATTTCGAAAAATGTAAAATGGAAGTCTTACTTCTGAATTCTCTGGTTATGATATATCCTTTAGAAGGCGAAGGCCCAGAGACAGACTCGCGGTTGCAGGAGGGGGAAGTTTTGTAGGGGAACACAGGGTCACGTGCAGATCACGTTCTTCATGCCCGAATGTGTATGATGTCTGTCGGACCTATATATGATTCCTAAGCAGATGGATTTTCCATTCGGAGCTGATTATTATTATTAGTATTTTTTTTTTTAAGCATCCTTAATTTATTATTTAATAAAATATATAATTACAATTTATTATTTAATAAAATATATAATTACAGTTAGATTATATTTTAATGTAAAGTTAATTATTATTAAATAAGATTATTATTAATTAAGATATACTAAAATTTTACACTATATCTTTCAATTTCCAATTTTTATGGTTTAAATTATGAAATTTATACATGTAATTAACTTTTCATTACAGTCTCAAATAATAAATTCTCAATTAAGATTAGGGAATTATTTTCTATTTAAATTTCACCTTTTGATTTCTTTAATAGAAGGTTTTATTTTTTTTTAAGGGAAAATAATTATAATAACATGGTGTGAGAACCATAAATTTGTTGCCCCAATAAATAAATAAAAGAAAAAAAATTGGCCTATTGGGCATTTGTTTTTTCAGTTTGTAAAAGAAAAGAGCTTAAAAATTATTATTTATTGATTTAGTGAACTAGTATTCTTAGGCCATCACACTGCGTACTTCCTATAAATGTCGATAAGATTAAAAGATGAATTTTATCTTTTAAATGTAAACATAACAAAACAATAAAAACCCTGAACAATTGGTAATAACATTGACTGTTGAAATCTGTCATTCAAATGCATCAAACTACTAAACATACAAATGAAGCTAGTCAATTTTATCATCTAACTCTCAGTTCTCGTAGAGGGAGTTTTATCAAGTTCCCCTCCAATTATCTCCTGCAATTTGTGCTTTAAACGAAGAAGAGCTCGTTTAGACTCAAACTGTATGGGTGCAGAAGCTTAAAAACATAAAACCATAAAAAGAGACGGAATTAAATATTCAAATTTAATAAGATGGCATCAAGAAATGGAGCAAAAGAAGAACTATTTTTTGGCTGAACTCAACAGTACTTGTGCTCACAACATAATCATACAGCAGAGTGATTACAAACAAAATATTAGAAGTCCTCCCATGATCTTCCACACATTTAGATACCGCAACCGAGAATGCTGCTATCTTCTTCAGCCAAATGTCGCAATTAGGAAAGCCTTGTAAATACTCATGAACTTGGCAACAAAAGTATACAGGTCCAGAAGCTGAAAAACTATACAGGTCCAGAAGCTTAAAAACATAAAACCATAAAAAGAGACGGAATAAGTATTCAAATGTAATGAGGTGGCATGAAGAAGGAAATATGAAATAACAGTAACAATCTCAGTTGGGTTCTTAATCTTATAATATTTCATACAAAAATTCTACAAAATATAAGACAGCAAAGTAAAGGGGATGGATTTAAATGGTAATGCAGCTAATTCTAAATAAAACTATGCACTCGACCCAATGCCATTCTGGCATGAAAGAAGAGAAAAACTTTTATCTCATTCATTAACATAAACAATTTTAGCCAATTGATTCTCCATTCAACTGCACTTAATTCATCCAAAGCATCAATATCCAAAAAGACAACAAAAATTTTGCCAGCCAGTTCTGATGAAGATGCATTTATTCGCACATTTAGACACCGCGACCGAATTGCCTCGGTAACCTTTGAAGAACCGTTGCAGCATAGAATCAGCCGGCAGCAAGAACTGTACTTCTCCATTGTTCTACGAAGAGAATGTTGCGCTTCTCTTCAAAGTTATTGTCAACCTCATTGAGCACTAGTACTGACATTGCACAGATAGAATATCATCAGTACAATATTGTGCCAAGTAAGAAATTACATTAAATGCACATTCCAGAAGATGTCATACTACATCTGGATTTTGAAGTCTACAATGTATGTAAGTTCAATTGGTATGTACAAGAGAAGAGGAGATAGAGGAGAGGGGAACAATCAGAATTACCTTTATAGCCTTTTTTTCCTTTTGAGTCAATTGGACGATTCTTAGCCATATCTTTGATTACCTATTGTACTACATATCTGTCCTCGAAGCCTACATCACTAGGACTCAGTTCATTGTGATTTGTGCTTGATAATGTGGTAAGTTCAAGGTCAATAGTTCTACTTCCAGCCTGAAAATAATGGAAAATTGCATCAGTAATATATATGATTCATCATCATCACAACTGTATTCATTATTTCTACTGAATTTGCCATGCCAAAATTTATGCCGAACGCAGAAATCAAGATATATCTTTTCATAATCACTAAAAGACCTGCACTGCTAACTAACAATCAAACATGCAAAGGTTATACTAGAATCTCAGATCTTTCTATGGGAAATCATTTTGCATAAATTAATAAGAAATTAATCACCATAGATACATCCCATTACAGATGATTAAAATTTAAAAGCATCATGTTTCCGTTAATTTAGAAAGATTAAAAGTAAATTAAGGAGGAAAAAAACTTACATCGACTTTCCATGTCCTATGTTCCACCTTCACCTGCAATTAGATAAGATGCCACAGTTGATTAGCAAAACCCCTTATCAAATAATTCAATTAGTAATTTTATAGCCAAAACAACTAATTCTTTTTTTTTCTTAAAAAGGAAAGTATACTCCATTCTTTTCCTTCGTTTTCTCTATGAGCAAACAACGGGCAACAGGTGAGTAAGACCGACCTTTTCAACGCTGGCACCGAAAATCTGACAAAGAAGGGCCATGATTAGGGTTTTCTTGCCAGAACCAAAGAGCAAATGCGGGCATTGTTCAGAGACCTGAAATTCAAATTAGATAAAAGAGTACAATAAGCGTATTAGAATTTACATCAATGCAATTGCAAGTAAAAAAGAAAGAGAGAATCAATAGTTATAGATGAGTACCAGCTTCTTGAGATTTTGGGCAATGTCTTGGTGGACCATAACCTGGTCTAGGGTTTCGGGTCTGTATTTGTCAACCCACAAAATTTTCCTCGGCTCGGATTTCTTTGTTCTTCTGATCCTTAAAGTCGATAGAGAGACAAGTGGCGGGAAACTTTAGTATTGAGTCAATCGGAGAAAAAATCCAATTCAGACATGTTTTTTTGTAAAAAAAACTAAATTTGAGTCACGTTGGTTGAATTTTTCTCCTTTAATTTGATTTTTGGTATAATTAAAAATTTAATCTGTTAATTACACTAACATTATTAATTATGGGATTTATTCATATTTTTTAATTAATAAAAAATATTAAATTAATAAAATTATATTTTTAATTAAAAAATATTAAAATTAAAAAAACAATAGAAAATAATTTGTATTAAAAAATTTAAAAAAGAAATAATTTAATTTCTTTTTAAATTATTTTTTAAAATACAAATATTTTATTTATTTTTTATTTTCAAAATTGTCAAAAATTATAAAAATAAATTTTTTAATACTAAAAAATATTTTTTAAAATAAGAATAAGATATAATTAATTAAAATTATATCATCTACTAATCCATGTGTTTATGTTTCCGTTTAATTAGTTTAGAGTGAATAATATTAATTAAATTATATATTGATTTATAAATGATTTAAATATATTCAAATCAAGTAAAATTAAAAATTATTTAAATTAATATTCTTGAGTTTTAATTTAAATAATCGATTTCATCGGTTTAAATTATAAAATGAAAATATTAAAAAATAAATAATAATACGTGTTATATAAATTAAAATATTTTTATACAATGAACATTTTAAATATATTTTTAAAAAATTAAAATAAGAGTAATTATATTTTAAATAAATGAAAATTTTATATTATCTAATAAAAAAATAAAAAGCCTCAAAAATTAATATAAATAAAAAAATCATTTAAAATTAGAATTTAAGTACACATAAATTAAAATATATAATTTTAGTATATTTCAATTTAATTTAATTTTAATGGATGTTCTCATATTTAAATCATAACTAAACTAAAAGGTTGGATTTAATTATATTTTTAAACTAATGAACCCTACCAATAAAAAAATCAAATATTTTTTAGTTTTTATTGAATTAGATAGATTTGATTTGGTTAATTTTTATGCAGCAATATATATATAAATTATTAATTTTTATTATGTGGCTATTATAGGTTAGCATTATTTTTAAAATCAGATCGATTAAAAAAATCGGTGAAAATAGAGAATTAGAGGGTTAAAGGTTCGATCGAAATTGAACTGGTTAAACCGAAAAAAATCAATATATATATATATGTATATATAATTTGATATTTATTATATATATTATGAAAATAAATATAATTTCACATCTATTATTTTTGATTAAAAATTAAAAAATTTAAAAAAAAAATTAAAAATTTAAAAATTTAAAAAAAAAATCTGACCTGCTCGAACCTAAAAACCAATCTGGTTCGACCGATTCACCGGTTAACCGACTGGTTCATCAATTTTTGAAGGATAATTTTTTGAGACTGACCAGACCATCCTTGATTTGGTTCCTAATTTTTTGGTTCGACCTGCCGATCCGGTCCGATTTTAACAACAATGTAGTATAGTATATATATATTCAAAATAAAATTAAATATTCTGCTCATATAAATTCAAAAATGTATTTATTAAAAAAATTACCTTCTGGAATTGGTGGAACATAATATGCTATGCACATTTTTCATGGGGAATTAATTAATTAATCGATTAAAATACCTTTAGTCACTAATGTAATACAAAAACAATTATTCAAATATACATGTTTATCAAATTAGGGCTAGGCCATAGATTTCAGATGATTATTCAATTGTAGATTATTAATTAATGTCTTGAACAAAAAAATATTGAAGTTGCAATTTCTTGCTTTATGTTGTTGTTTGATGTCTTCAGCAAAAAGAAAGGGGGAATAAAAATTGAGTGTTGTGAAAGCCATTTGACAGTAGCAATTAACGAAAATGAATGAAACTTGGCTCAGGACCCTAACTCTTCACCCACAAAATTATAAATCATCCAAATTAACCAAACGTGCAAAGGATGTTTTCTTCTGTGTGAAGGAGGTTAAATTCCATGTGCAACTTAAGTAGGAGAATACTGTCTCGTATTAAACCAAATCGCCTTATTTGACATAGTTGAATAAGCATGGCCTCATTGAAATCTCTTATTAACAAATGGTGCATTAACATGCAAATTTAGTGTTAAACAAAACTGGAAAGGGTCCAAACTCCAAACTTGCAATTGAAGTCAAACATTGAGAAAATTGGATTTTAAAATAGATCCTCCCGTGCATGCAAACTTCCAAGAGCACCACTATTAACTTTTAACACATTCTGTTGAGTTACACTTACGAAAAGCTCAAGACATCTTTTTGCTGTAGAAAGAAAAAGAACGAAGAGAATTTGTGATTTGACACAACTTCAATAGCTTGGTAAGAAAGCAAAGGTAATTCTATAGTTGTTTAATCATATTTTTTATTTTGGTACAACGAATATTAATTTCTAAGGGAGAGATTATTAAAATTTGAATTTTTAATTAAAAGACTGTTTTGATCATGAATTACTAATAACGTAATTAATCTTTTTATCAATGGGAGAAAGATTAACTTATATAATTAACCGTGAAATTACCGTGTCTATTATTATTTATTACACATATTTGTTGTACTAAGGTAGATAACCAATTCTAAGTTATGACAAGTAATTAACTTAATGGTGAATTAAGTTGCTGAGGATCAGGATGGCATAATTGCTCAAACATGGTGGGTAAAATTGAAGTTACCCAATGAAATGAGCTAATTTTGACATCATGGTTACGTTATAATCAAGATTGAAGAAATTTAGGTGATGTAGAACCTTTCATTTATTAAGGGTTGGTAAATGCCCCAAAACTGTAGTCCTTAAAGAGGATCATTTGTTCCTATGAAGTTACATGAGTAAAGAAAAGAAAGATTCAATATTGATTGATGGGTTTCATAATCAATATTCTTTCTGAAAGTATGCTAAGGAAGATTTGCTAATTCCCTTTTTATTCTTCTCCCAACCTACTAAGAAGTTTCCTTTAATGTTCTTATTTCAAGTACACTGGAGTGGTTGCAACTTTTAAATCAGTATCCAGAAAGACTCAAGTCACTTAGGAGGTTTTGCCATTAGAAGAAGTCCATGTATGGAATTTATGATTTTTAAGGAAATTAATTTAAATGCATATTTTCCTCCTTTCAATTAATCTTTTTGAACAGACAATGATCTTGTAGGTCGTTTTAGAACTTGTCATACACAGCTAAAATCTACCTCAGTTTGAGACCGACCACAAATTATATTTAGATAGTTCTACTTTTTTGGCAAAATATACACTAGTCATTTTATCTAAATCTATGCAAGATGTTATTATACTCATCAAATTTTTATTTATTTATTTTTTTCCAAATCCTAACAAATGATGTGAAATTTCATATATGAGGCTTCTTTTGTTCTAATTTACATATATGTCGAGTGTGTGTTTGATATTTTTTTCCTGTTCTAACTAGTACTTAAATTAGTACATATAGTGGATTTGAGTTTTGTATTTGATACATTTCTTTCTATTTGTAAATTTAACTTGTATATACACTAATTGTACAAAAACAATAGTAGATATTTATTTTTTATTCTTTTTGTCCTCCTCCTTTTTTTCAATCTCCTATTCAATAGATATCTTCCCTTATAACCAAGCCAAAAAGATTGCCAATTCCCTCCTAGAAAGATCTCTAATTTATGGACTTCTACTACTAATTTGCACTTCTAACACTCTTCTCTACAAGCTTCCTTTTGAATGGCATTCTTCACCTCTCAACCCAAGAAACTCACTCTTTTCCTCAACACTTCCTTTCTCTTCCTTTTCATTTTCTATATCACAATTTCTTATTTTTTTGAAGAATCCAATGAAATTGAAGTAGTAAACTCAATCAATAACCATTCTTTAACACTTCAAGAATGGATCAAGAATGATGGCTGCAAAGGACTTCATGAAAATCAAGATTCCAAATCCAAGTGTATGTACCTCAAGATGCATGTTGGGTGTAGGCCTAAAGGGTATATAAACTATCTTGAAATCTTTTATTGCACTTTTGGCCCATTTCCTATACTGGGTTATGCTATTTTATTACTATGGCTGGTTGTTTTATTCTATTTATTGGGTAATACAGCTGCTGAATACTTTTGTACATCCTTAGAAAACTTGTCCAAAATCTTGAAACTTTCTCCGGCTATTGCTGGTGTCACTCTTCTTTCTCTTGGCAATGGTGCTCCTGATGTTTTTGCTAGTATTGTTTCCTTTACTAGGTCTAGTAATGGAGATGTTGGTCTAAATAGCGTATTGGGTGGGGCATTTTTTGTGTCTAGTACTGTGGTTGGAGTTATAAGTACATTAATTAGTCCTCAAGAGATTTCAGTTGATAAGCCTAGTTTTATTAGAGATGTCTGCTTCTTTCTTTTGTCACTTTCTTCTCTTCTTTTGATCCTTATTGTTGGAAAAATCACCTTATGGGCTGCAATTGCTTTCCTATCTATTTACTTCTTTTATGTCATTGTAGTTTGCTTAATGCACTTTGTCTTTAAAAAAGAAACTAAAGTGAGCCCATTAACAATTTCCCCATCTACAAAAGATGTCATTATTGATAGCCAAGAAGATGTTGTAGAAATGGGTATTCCATTACTTGGTTATGTTGATGATGAAAAGCCCATTTTGGTGGAAGAAAAAACCAATGTTGAAGACGAGGATCAAAAAAGCCAAATGTGTATAAATCTTGATTCATCCTTTTGGTACTACTTAGGTAGAATTTTATATGTTTTGGAGCTACCTTTGTACTTACCAAGAAGATTGACTATACCTGTTGCTAGTGAAGAGAGATGGTCTAAGTTCTATGCAGTTGCTTCTGCGACATTAGCACCACTTGTATTGGCAGCATTATTTGACACGCAAAGGGAAAAAAAGTTGGGTTCTAGAAGTACCTTAGTGATCTACTTGATAGCAGGTTTTATAGGAATGTTTCTTGGAAATCTTGCATTTGTCAGCACTAAAAAGTCTAGCCCACCAAAAAAGTGCTTGTTCTCTTGGCTATTTGGTGGGTTTATAATGAGTGTAACTTGGACTTATATTATTGCTGAGGAATTGGTCTCTCTATTGATTTCAATCGGGTATATATTTGGGATTAACCCTTCAGTTCTTGGGCTAACTGTCCTTGCCTGGGGTAATTCACTTGGAGATTTGATAGCTAATGTGGCAATGGCTTTGAATGGAGGGGCAGATGGAGCACAAATTGCTATATCAGGCTGTTATGCTGGTCCAATGTTTAATACTTTATTGGGTTTGGGTTTGTCATTTGTAATCTCTTCATGGTCCAAATACCCATCTTCTTATGTGATCCCTCAAGACACTTCTCTTTATGAGACTTTGGGGTTTTTGATGGGAGGATTGCTTTGGGCTCTTGTGGTTTTGCCAAGAAAAAACATGAGGCTGGATAAGTCTCTTGGGGTTGGTCTCTTATCTATATATTTATGCTTTCTGTCTTTAAGGCTGGCAAGGGCCCTTGGCCTTTTGAAACTTTATGGGGTTTCCTTCTTCAATACCTAGGGTAGGGGTACTTTTGGAAACAATATTGAGCCTTATATTTTAATTGATGATATGATAGAGTATTGTAAGAATGAAATAATTTTAAGAAGTTGATTTTCTTATTAATTTGTACATGACTTGTGTAAGATGGATAATCATTACTATTATAAAATGTTATAAAAGCAAACTACAGCTCCAAATTGCTATATTAACTTTAGGCTAATTAAAGTGATATTTTAAACTTTAACAAGAAGTAATTTTGAATGATAACTAAAACATAAAATTTTTAATTTTGATTATTTTTTATTTCAATCTTATATTATAATATTTAATTTACTACTAACCGTTAATAACTACTCATTATGATTTAATTAAAAGTATTATAAATAAATAAAATGATAATAATTCAAATTAAAAATCTTATTTGACTTTGATCATTCGAATATAAAAATAAAAAATATATAAATGTTGGAATGCATAATAGATATGCTAGGGTATACCAATTATTGATAAGTCATAATACAAAACGTTGTATAGCTACCTAGTATATCGTGGGCATGGACACATCAAGTTTGGAAATGTCTAGCAAGTTGCATAGTAAAATAACAAGCATTAATGTGGGTATAGAAAGTACTTTTGGGCTTTTTCCAATAATATCATGGCTTGATTCAGACCACTTCCTGACAAATGGGCATAATTGATGCCAACTTGGTCCTCTAGACATTCTCATATCCATTCAATTATATGTGACAAGTTGGGATCTCAAGCTCGGTCTCCAAGCTTAAGCTAATTAGTTGTGAGATTTGCTCTGACTGCTATATGTTCTCTCTTTTTTTTTTTTACTTTATGTTTAATGTTAACGGTTATGATTGAGCACTGTTAGTTATCAAAAATCAATTTGAATTCTTTATTTTATTTTTTATTATATATTTTTTATTTTTTATTATTTATAAAAAAATATTAATTATTAAAATATTTTAAAAAAAATATATGTGATGCATAAAAAAAAAAATATGAGACAAAAATTAAAACACACGAAACATAAAATTCAAACTGAAAAAAAACATCCAAAATCGAGCCCTTAATAAGGTGGTGATTATTGTAGTAGCAGAAGTGGCAAATTACATATTTAGTCCGAAAACTTTTTGTTCTATTTTAATTATATATATATATATAACCTTATCATATGTGAATATTAACTTTTTTTAATATTAAGTTTATCAGTGAAATTTAAAATTTAATATTTATTTTAAAATAATTTTATTTTATCATTAAATTATATTAATATTTTTAATAATTTATAAAAACTATAAAAAATAAAAATACACATAATCGATCTGCCCTATAATGCCTCATATTTTTGTTATCTTATTAGTTACCACGTTAGAGAACAAGAGTGATGATACAAACTACACAACTTGTCTCGTCTTAGTTTCCCTTGTCCCTCCTCCCATTGCCAGTCCTAAATTGCTTTCAATCTAAAACCAATTCCAATGGTTGGATAGTTTCTTGAATTTGGATTACTAAATTTGAGTCCAATTACCCAATTTTTCAGTTTGGGTTAATTTTAGATTGGATCCCTTCTGAAAATAAAAGTCTAATTTTTTAATAAGATTTGAATCTACCCATTCATAAAATATAAAAAAATAAAATTAATTTTTTACTATATTAAATTTCATTGAATATGAGAAATGATAATAACATCTTAATTAAATTATATATAAACAGTATCAAGTGTCAATTCAAATTATTGATACACATATAAGTAATTATCAATTAAAAAAAATCATATATAAACTTTTAAATTTTTTATTCTGAAATATCACAGCTTTTAGAATCATTTTTATTTTTCATAGTTTTTATTATTGTCAAAATATCCTTTTTTTTTAACCTTTAAAAAAAAAGTAATAAAGGTTTTAAATAAACTTTTGAAAAATCAAATTACATATTGAATTTGTTTGGATATAAATAAATAGACATTTCATACATACATATGCTTTATTTTATTTTTTTACAAGAAGAAAAAAACATGATAGTTGAGGTGTCAACCATCATAATAGACGTTACCTATAGCAAAAAGCAAAATCACTACGTCTCTGAATCTCAATAAAGGTTCGATGAAGAGATTGGGCCATATAATGCCACAAAAAATTGCCAAAAGTTCTGTAACCATTAGGCTGGGACCAAACCTCTGTTTTTTTTTTTTTTGCTAATGAAACATTGTGCAAAAAAATATGATACCATCATAATTGACTCCTAAGAAAATCCATCTTATAGCATAATACCATTGATTATTTTGATATGGGCAATGAATGTTTTACGTGATAGCTTAATTTTATTAAGAAATTTATTTTCATTTATAAATAATTTTTAAAAAAAAAATATTTATAAATAAATTTTTATATTTAGCATATTAAATAATAAATATAGATTTTATTTCAAATGTAATAAATATTGTGTTTGATATAATTTTTAGAATTTATTTTAATATTTCACTTGATGAAAAATATTTCTATAAGTATATTATTTATTTACTTATTTTATTTTAAAAAAAAATTGAAAATATAATTATTTAAATCTTAATTTAATATTTATCAATAATATCTCTTTATATATATATTATATTTTTAAAAATAAAATATAATATTAACTATAAATAATTAAATTTATTAAGGGATTTTATATTTATGAAAAAAAGAAAAATATGCCCAAAAAGAATCTTTATATCAACAATAAAAATTAAAATTACTGACAAAGTAAATAAATTAAATTAAATGCAATTCAAAATTTAATCTCTTTCTTAACTGTAAAAATCTCAGCTAACATTAAAAAAAAAACCGAAAGCTCATAAAAAAGGTAAGATAATTAACGGTTAGGATTTATTGATCGAAATGTCATGGCAAATAAAAGCTGAGATCATTAACTATGATGGCAGTGTGGGCCCAATGCCCTAGCTTCCCTCAAGTATCTTTCCAGTCTACTTGGCACCGGAAAAATAAAATATTAAAATTAATAAAAATATTTTAATTTTTTAAAATTTATTGATTTAAAATTATAAAATTCATTTAAAAATATTAACTATTTTGATAAAATTTAATTTAATTATTTTTAATTTCACAGATTTAATTATTTAAAATTTTAAATAAATTTACATTTAAAATAAATATAAAGTTATAGATTTACAAATAAATTTTATAAAATTTTATGAAATTTATTTATAACAAATAAAGAGTTATAAAATTTAAAATGAATTTTTTTTTTTTTACTTTTCTTATCCTTAAGAAAATTAGAGTTATAAACGTAATAAAAATTGATTTAATAATTAACGTATTTGGTCATGAAGAGTTTATTTTATATTAAAATTGAAATTGATTTTCTGAAATAAATCATTTATATGTTGTTGAAAATAAATAATTTGAAATTATTTAATTATATGGAATTTTTTAATGATTAAAATATTTGAAATCCGATTTTAACAATAAATTTTTGAAGAAGTGTCAGACATGTTATGATTTGCACTTTTCAGAAACTGAAATTTTTGAAATTGTTTGTGTTGCCCGCTACTCATGTCATTTTTACTTGATGTCCATTTTGAATTGTTTTAATTTTATCTAGAATAATTACTATTTCTTTATGTAAAATCATTTAATATATTAATTTTTTTTAATTTTTTAAAAATATATAAATTTTTTCATGACGAATGTCATATTATATTAATATATTATTTTATCGAATTTTATCGTTAATCAAATATAAAATAATTAATAAAAATTATAAAAAGATAAAAATATTTATATTTTTTATTTTTAATTAATTATATTTTATTTTTATTTTTAAAAATATTTTTTAAGGTTAAAAAATTTATTTTTATATTTTTAATAAATTTGAAAATAAAAAATAAAGAAAAATATTTTTTAAAAAATAATTTAAAAAGAAATTAAATTATTTTTTCTTAAATTTTTTAATACAAATAAAAAATTCTTTTTCATATTTTTGATAAATTTAAAAATTAAAATTAAAAATATTTAAAAAAAAAATAAATATAAAAATATATTTTTTAATCTTAAAAAAAATTTAAAACAAAAATATGATGTAATTAATTAAAAATAAAGGATAAATATATTTCATATATTTTTATTGCTCTTGTTGATAATTTTAGAGTTGACTAACACCAAAATTAGACGAAAAGATTTAGTAATAGATTGTGATATTTTTAAAAAATAATTAATATATTTTTAAAAAATTAAGTGAAATTAATGTATTGATTCATTTTATAAAAGAAAATCATAATTAATCATTTTATTTATTGCAATTTAATTGAATAAAGAAAAAAAAAATCCCGGTTTCACATCACTCTCAAGCTTTCAAATTCTAGATTGTTTTTGCATGCTTGCCCAAATTATATGGACTATAACTTGTCTCCTTGCTGAGAACCATTCTAACAGGTCACTAGGCTGGACCTCTTGTTCTGTCAATTACAGTTGTTTTGGCCAGTTTATAGCACATGCATTCTACTTTCATCAAGTCTCTTTCTTTCAATGCAATATTAAAAAAATCACAATAATTATTTATCCAAACACTAAATCAATTTAAATTTGAATTTATTTTCAAATTTAGACTTATTTTCAAATTAAAAAATGTATTACCGCCAGATTAAGTCTCACTGCACATATATCATAATTTATATAAAGTAAGTGTTTCAATGAGAAGAGACATTATGAAATTTAATAGCAAATAAGTTTATTTTACTGAAATCAACTAAAAAAGTGGTACAATTACAATATTTGATGATCACTCGCTATATACAAGGAAGCTAGTTAGTATAGGTGGAATTACATATAATTTTCCAGGTGAACTTGGCAAGACAAGAACTTAAACTAGATATGCACCTTGAAATTGGAGAGAACCAAGTGTTTGTACGAGCCTGAGAGACAGAGAAACTATATATATAACCAGAAGTCCTGCTCCCAAGACCCTATCAAGCCTCATGTTTCTACATGGTAAGATCACAACTGCCCAAAGCAAGCTAGCCACCAGAAAGCCTAATGTCTCAAACAGATATGGATCTGCTGGGATTACAACAGAAGATGGGTATTTATACCAGCATGAACCAACAAGAGACAATCCTAAACCAAAAAGGATGTTGAAAATAGGACCTGCATAACATCCTGATATTGCTACTTGTGCACCTTCAGGACTACCATTTGAAGCCATAGTCAAATTGGTTATCAAATCCCCAAGTGAATTGCCCCAGGCAAGGACTGTTAGCCCAAGAATTGAAGGACTTACGCTAAATATATATCCAACAGAAACTAACAGGGCTACCAATTCTTGAGCTATAATATAACTCCATAAAACACTCATTATAAACCCTCCAGCAAGCCAAGGAAATAGGCATTTCTTTGGCGGAATTGACTTCTCAGTTGTAGAATATGCAATAACCCCAATTGCAATTCCAATTAAGACCCCAATTCCATACACTATTATGTTGCTCTTGATGCTTGTATTCTCATCTTGTGGATTCCAAAGAACTGATAACAGAACTGGTGCTAGTGTCACTGAAGCAACTGCAAATGGTTTAGACCATCTCTCTTCAGAAACATCAGGAATTGTCAATCTCCTTGGCAAGTAAAGAGGCATTTCAAGTATGCAAAGAAGCATCTTACAGGGCTCAGATAATCGCAGACAAAAGCAACATTTCTGCATTTGTACTTCAGTATCACCTCCTAAACCAGTTTCCTCCACAAAATTTGCTTCCCCTTTTTCAACGCTATTTAAAATTGGTATGCTCAAGTCACTGCCATAACTTGAATTTGCATCCCTTTCGAAGTCCTCAACTTTAGAGCATCGCTTATCCGATGAGTAAACCACAACAACATAGAAAATGTACATACACAGAAACCCCATTGCCCCCCAAATAGTGATTTCCCCACTAAGCAAGATGAAACTTAAGATTACAAGAACAAAAAGGAAGAAGCAAATATCTCTAACAAATGCATTCTTATTGACTCTAATCTGTTTTTGCTTTACCAAAAAGCTCATGATTCCAACAACAACACAGGTGACAAAAGAAGCACCACCTAGCACAGTATTGATGCCAATATCACCAGCCCCAGTACCCAAAAAGGAGACTAGACTGGAAAAGACATCCGGAGCACCATTGCCAAGAGAAAGGAGAGTAACCCCAGCAATCGTGGGGGACAATTTCAATAGACTCGATAAGTGTTCAAGTGAAGAACAAAAATACTCAGATGCTGTGTTCCCCAACAAATAGAACAGCACTAGAAGCCAGAGAAATAGAAGACAATACCCCAAAAGGGGAAGTCTTCCAAAATTGCAATAGAAAATATAGAGATAGTCAATATAGCCTTCAGAAGCACATGGGTCATGTGATGCAAGGTAATGGCACTTGGCTTGGTAATCTCCTAGACTTTGCAAATCCTTGCACTCTTGTTCACCACTGTCATTGAAAGTCTGGGGTTTTCTAAGAACAAAAGTTTCAGCAGAATTGGACTGTATAATCAAGAAAGCACATGCCACTAAGAGAAATGAGATGTTCAAGAAAATAATATATCTTTTGCGCTCAGAAATAGAAACCAAGATACCCATTAAAGGAAATCAATGAAATTCTCTCTCAAAACACAAAAACATAATTCTATATCATGATTGAGGAACCGAGTCAATGATGACTCTGGCAATTAGTTTGGTCTAAGAGGCAATTTGGAGTGAAACAAATTAGAAAGAGGCAGAGACAAAGTAACAAATTTGGAACTTTATTTCCTGCAAAACAAAATCAACACTAAATTAAGGTCAAAGGGCTGTGTTTGATTCCTAAAAATGTTGGACAAAACCTAACAAAAGAGAGAAACAAGCTAACCTCTTATCCACAAGTGGCCATCCAGAAATGCAATTTAGAGACTAAAAATCTCCTAACTTTGAGCAGGTTAAGCAGAGAATCTGCACTGAATATTAAGAAATTTAAAGACTTTTTCTTCTAAACCGTGTGTATAAGTTGAAAAAGTGAAGACTTAGTTAAGGAAGGCCTCTGCTCTCTGGTGCAATATATACATGGGCTCATGGCTGCAGTGTGAACTAAGCTTATAAATGGAAAAAAGAAGATATTATATGGCAGTTGCTTAGATATTACTGTTGGATAAAGTACAACTCTAAGTTAGCTTAATTAAAAAAAAAAAAGTGAATTTGTTGCTCATTTTTGTTAATTAATGTTTAAATTTTATAATTAAAATCTAAAAATTAATTATCGTACATATAAATTTAAGGTGTGCTTTCCAATTTAATTTTTGAATATTAAAAATAAAAAAATTAATATCAATAAATTCGAATATTGAAATATATTGCTAATTTAATAAAAAAATATGTTTAATTATCCTTGCTGGCATATAATTTAGCACGTGTAATTTCTCAACGGAGACAAAAATCAATAGGTCTGATAACGTCATTTTATTTCTTTGTTCATGTGGACCTAATAAAGTCACCTAACAAAAGACTCTTGCTCTTTTGTTTGGTTTCTTATCCATGAAATTGAATGAATCCTTTAGCCTCTGGGCCAGTTTCATTTCTCTCCGGAATTATCTTGTACCAGTATGCCCTACCCCTAATCCCCACACAAAAAAAATTCATTGCCTAAAACAGCCCTGCAATTCATGATGCCAATTTTATCACATTGCAATCCATGTGTTGTCTTGGTCCATTATTTCTAATAAATGGATAAAATCCATTTTACATCGGAATTTTTAATTCCCATTTATATTATTATACTTAAAATTAATTTTTATTTTTATTATACTTAAAATTAATTTTTATTTACTTTTTAAAAAATATTGAATTACAATATTCTTATCATATATAAAAATGATTAGTAATGGTGGATTTTAGAGGTTGAGGACGATTATTGACCTTAAAATTTTTTAAAAACTCTTAATATATATTGAAAAATAATCTAAATTCCTTTGAAAAGTAATTTTCACTCTCCAAATTTAAAATACTAGATCCACCGTTGACAATGAGATCAAATTTTGAGTGCCTGTAGATTAGCTTGAGCTCTACAATTCATTTGTTTCTTATGAAAAGTTTTGGTAATGGTATCTAACTTTGCCTAGAATCAAATTGCAAGTGTATAGCAATGAGTGAATGAAAATGATTCGACGTATAGAAATGGAAGAGATAGTCTTGTCCCATTCATGTATAATGCTATATAGTCATCTAGTTTCAAATTGATGGACAATAAGATTGATAATTCAAATGTTAAAGAAAAATTTCGTTCTGTAATTTATCTTATCCCTTAAGTATATGCAATAGTGTGACTATAAAAAGATGAAACTGATCAATCAAGGAAACTGGACATTGTTCCCTTATCCTATTGTAAAATCTAGAAAATTTGTGGTAGCTATTCCTCCATTTCATATATCCTTGTCCTTAATTATTATACTATTTTGTGGAAACTGGAAAGGGATGTGTTTACTGTTGAGGTGTGAAATGAGGGGAATTCCAAAAGTTTGTGGGACTTTATATAAAATAAATGAATTTTATTTAAAAGTTTCACCTCATTAAATTATTCCATAAAAATTGCGATAATATAAAAAAAATAATATAATTTTTTTTTAAATATTATATTTATTTTTTATAGGTCGCACGTCCAACTAAATATAAGAAAATTTAAATTGAAATCTTTCTCAAATATCATAAACCTAACTTTGATAGTAACAAATGAAAATTTGAATTCACAAATAAAACAAATGGATATAATCCTACTGTGATTGGATATATAAGTCTTCATTTGGAGTATAATATTTTATGTAATGATAACTTATAAATGCATTGGTTATTCTTATTCATTTCATTAAATATGAAGCTTGTTTAATATTGATATTAAAACTGTTATTTTGAAAAAGAAAAATATAATTGTAAATATTATTTAATAAAATAATTTAATAATATTTTTAATTATTTTAAAATTTTTATAATTAAAATATATAAAATTCACTTTAAAAATAAATTACGATGATACATAAATTATAATTAACATTTTAAAAATGTTTAAGTAAAAATTGTGAAACACCAAATAAATCTATAATCAAATTATTTTCTTCTGAGTGAAAAGTGAAGTGAAGGATATCAAAATTTAAATCATTCATCCACTAACTATTAGAATTTGTTTGGAGTGTCTAAAATTAAAGTTAAAATTAAAATTAAAATTAAAATTGAAATTGTCAACTCTAATATTTAATAACTATTTAGAATTATGATTGAAATTTTAATTATAATTTTATGGAATTGTGATATAATTTAAAAATCAATTCTACAATTCTATTTTCAACTCATGAAAATTATAATTCGATAATAACTACTACAATCCTTTCTTCCACTGCTATCTTCAGCATTATCACCATCACCGCCATCACCACCTTTATTTCTAAAGCCACCACCGGTAATGACTCGCCTGACTGTCATTATTGGCGATAATGGCTCGCTGGACCGTCACTGCCAGTGACGATAACTTGCCGGACCATCATCATCGGCGATTCACCATCATTTACCGCCACCACTGGTAATTCACCAATACTTTCAACTCAAATAAATATTTTTATCGTCACTAATTTTTTAATTAATTTCAATTTCAATTCTAATTTTTTATGTGAAACAAACAAACATTAGAATTATAATTTTAACAAAATTTTAATTCTCAATTTCAATTCTTGTTCTCAAATAAAACTTTAAAGATTTACAATTTCAATTCTTGATCTCATGAAACTTTAAAGATTTACAATAACTCAGTGATAAGTAAAGTGAAAGGCTATTTAGGACCAAAAATGATAGAATTTAAATAATATTGTGAGTTATTTAAGAGAAAGTTATAAACTTTTTTTAATAACTCTCTAATTCTCTTCGAACTTATTTAGCTAGTTTGAGATTACTATTTACATTTAATTATTAGGATCGTTGTTTAACCTTGATTTATTATATTATTTTAAATAAATATGCAATTATCAAATTAAAATTAAAATTTATACTGAATTATTTTTATTTTGTAAAAAAAAAAAAAAAAAAAAGATAGTCAAGATAATTGAGTCATCTTAATCCACATACAATAAAATATCTGTAAATTAATATTCTATAAATTAATAACCTCTATTATATAATAATTTTTTATATTCCTAACTTGAACTAATGAATTAAATTAATAATTTTGATAAATTAATAAGATAATATTTTTCTGAAAATTTATATATAATTATATGGTTTCATTTATATTATAAATTAATAATTTGTCATTAATAATTTATCAATATTATACATATAATAAATTATAATACTTTATTAAAATATGAGTTTATTATTACTTTTTTTCTAAATACTTTATATATTTTATTTAAAGTGATTTTTAAAATTATTTTTAGTTTAAATAATTATACTCACATAATTTTTTTTTTCTTTCATTGAATTCATATTCAATTTACACGTGTTTTTCTATTCAATTTATTTAATTCATATTCAATTGATAACATATTTTTTTTTATTTTAATTAATTCATATTCAATTTATCATATATATATTTTTTCAATTAATTTTACTTGTATTAAATTGATTACAAAACTGCTAAAACAAAATAATTTTTTAATTAATTAAATATTATTTTTTGAACTATAAATATTTTTTTAAAATTAATAAATTATTAATTAATTAATAAAATTTATTAATTTCAATATTATTAATTTATGGAGGATTTATTGTATAATGGATGAGTCGAGAATGGCAGTTGGATCTTGGAAATTTATTCTAAAGCATAGTGAGCCCTACAGCCCATATATAATTCGTGACCCAGCTTTGTTCATAAAATAATTGCAACTAGTTGGGCTTTATTTTTATCATTGAAGATGGATTAAAATTCAACCCGACCCATATTTGAAAAAGGAAAATTGGAGCTTCTGATTTGATGATTCTCTGCGTCGTGTTAAGTTGTTAACAACGAAAGGTCCAAAAACAAAGCTGAAAAATACCAAATTTAATTGATTTCTCCGATGTTCTATCTCACTCGCCAGACACCCATTTCTTTGATTCACTCAAAATCCCAATTCTGTCTAGCGGTTTCGAAGAATTTGAGGAATTGAAGTATAATGGCTCTGTGTTGTGTTGTCTTTCTTTTGCAACAGTGGATCTATAATGAAAATTGGATCATCGATTGTTTTGCCCATTTCTTCTTCTTCTTCTTCTTCTTCGTTAATTTCTCACCACAACAACCAAAATAAGCTTGGTTATGGGTTTCGATTCAGTGGAAGCTAGCGCATGAGAGAATTCTGTGCCACGGTTCTGTTTCTCCTTCTGCTTCTCATGAGGTCAGTCCTTTCTTTTAGTTTCTTTTGTTGTAGATTGTGCTCTGTTTAAGAGAATTATAATCTGGGTAATATTTTATTGCTATCTCAATTTCACTTTATTTGTTTGTTTTATCGTATAAAGGTTTTAGTATTATCCATTCACCTTCGATTTTAATGAATCAAAACTTCTGGTTTTGTATCTTTTGTCTTAAATGTAATCTTTCTATTATTTGGGTAATGGTCCTTGCTTATTAGTCAATCTAAAAGGAGGAGTTTGACCAATATGTGAGCCTACGTGCATATAGGAATCAAAGAAGTAATATTGAAGTAAGTGAATAAGAGAATGCTACAAGGTTTCTTCTTCTTTGCTAGGGATGAGCTCTGCGGGTGCTAGTTATATTATCTTTCATGAATGATAATCCCTTAAAAAGAAATTATTTTCATATTCCAGGCAGAATCAAGGGCAGTGGGGGATGCACATAGACAAAGAGGCAGCCTTGAATCTCTTTTTTGTTATGAGAAGCCTATACCAGAGGAGAGCATTGAGAAGCCAATTGGTATATCTTTAGCTGAAAAAGTAATTGGAGATAATCCTCGACGCACTGATTGTCAGGCCAAAGGTGCAGTGCTTTGCACCACTTGTTCTGGTTCAGGCTTATACGTTGATTCTTTATTGGAGAGCCAGGGTATCATTGTCAAAGTCCGTTGCTTGGGTAAATTTACTTTCTCTTCAAATGGTGTACGCTAACAAATGCATTTACTTATTTGTTGACCATATGGACTACACTTTACTTTCTGATTTTTTTGGAAACAAATATTTTTCCTTTTTTCATAGAGAGGATATTTGTTTTGTTATGTTTCTATGGACTCCTTTAGGCTGTACTTATGATACATTGATTTCCATCCTCAACCGTGGTTTTGGTACATATTATAACACAATGATTCTGGCCACACTTTACTGTCTCTTCTTTTTCTTCTGTTCAGCACTTTCCCCCATAACATAAGGTTTTGTCTTGGGAAATTTGCCTTCTATATGCTAATAATGCAATTAGAACATAAATCCTCAGAAGCAATTCTCTTATTTAGCTACGAAGCTATGTTAGAATTGGTAGCTTTATTTCTCCCTCGTGATTGATTAAAATAGATCATTCACCTGTCAACAAATATTTGTTGTATTCAAGTCAGTTTCAATGTCAACTAAGTTGTGAATGTGGACCTTATAAGCATTGCAGTATTCGCTTCCCTCTGTATAACTAGGTTCCTAGGTGCCATCTTAATTTGTTCTATTGAAAGCAAGCGTGGCCATATCTAAAGCTCAAATCTCTAGGGTGCGCAAGCAAGTTCCCAATTTCTTGAGAACCATGAATCTTGGACTCATAAATGGATAACTTCACTTCTTAGATTTAAGTAGTATTTTGTCATATTATGAGGATATTCAAGGTTGCTGTAATCTTCCACTGGGGAATTCTAGGTTTTCTGTTATCTTTATTCTGTGGGACATTGCTATGATTTTAGGAACAAATACTAGTTTCAGTATAAAATAAATATTAAATGGAAAAAACTGCATGGTAGCCACCAATTGTGGTTGTTTCATTTTAATTTTTATTGAATATAATGTTTGAAAGTGGTGAATATTGAGGATTAAGCCTATAGCGAGATATCTGTTGGATATTGGAGAGTATCTTTATGCATGTGGGAAGTTTCGAATTGTGACTTGCCTTTCTACTGTGGATGGGATTTTGTACTGGTTATTTTGATTTACTGTCTTGTATTTAGTAAAGTCATTTATTCCAATGTGATATTTGCTATTTTTTATGTTGTGGAGGAACAGGTAACATTATGTTCTCAGAATGTGGTGTGCGTGATCATCTTGGACCCATCTGAACTGCATGGTTTTGCTTTTCTTCCTTGGATTTTGTTATAGCCCCTGTGTGCTGTAACATTTACATGTTAAAAGGTCACATTTGTTGTAGTTACATAGTCTTCAGGAATTGTCTGGTTCTGTCTTTGGCGTCGCAGCAAATTTCATGTATTTGACTCAATTCATTTCTTAATGGTATTCTTCTCCTATGATTCATTCGTTGTTAATTTGTTGCGTGGTTTTGATCTTCATTCACTCTATGGATCAATTATGAGTTTTCTGAGTTCTATATGTTGCATTTTCCTTCTGTTTGTTTATTTTGTTTTGCTATTTTCTTTTTACTGTTCTACAGAATGAACATCATGGCTGAAAAGTAAAATTGATCTATGGTTGCACCAAAGAGCATTACTTAGATTTTAACTTGCACATCATTGTTATATAATCCTTTATGTCCTGATATTCAGTGGTATTCCTGTGTTTATAAACTTAGATCTTATTTTTCTTAATTGAAATTCAATGTTTTTTAAGATTATCTGCACAAACAGCTTCAGAACATGCACTGAAACGGATAATTTGGAGTTGATATCGAATCATTTACGACATCAGTTATATGTAATTCTTATACCAGAAGTTAAACTCTGATAAATTTACATGTTTCTCAGCGTCAATTGATCATCTTAGGTGGCATAGCTGGTACAAGTTTTTAGATTCATTGTAACCATAAATCCGCTATCAGTAACTGTTGTCAAACTTGGCTTCCAGGATTGTTAAGCTCCATATCTCTGAAGCTCTTGAATGCGAACTGGAATAGTCGGGTCAAACCGTAGGCTCTGTGGGTTCTCTGCATAAATCACATAGTAAGCTGAAACACATGCTTGTGGCCATGCCATTGCTATCCGACACTGAGGAACACAAAAATGGACATCAAACCGGGTCAGTTACCCATTTCTTTGGAAAAAGGAATTGTTTTTAATTCTTTTAAGGTTTAACCAGTAGCTGAGCTCTTACCATGAAATAGCCTATTAAGAAGGCATATATTGATACTTCTGTTGCGTAGCTCTTATGAACTGCTAGTGTCCATGTTCCTCCTACCAGAGTGCTTACTGCACCTCCTGCTATCCCAGATAGGAAACAGAATGACCCTGTAAGGTCTGAATCGATCAGTGGTTCCAACTGTGCCCTCCTGAACATCTCCCATGTATCCATGGATGCCTGCACTATTCCCTTATTTTGAACCCCTACCTGCACAAAACCCCACCTATTGCCGTAGTTCACCAGCGTTGAAGCTATAGCAGAATAGCAGTTAGCACAGGAGAACAAAAATTCATCTGTACCTCCTGCAACGAGATTAATTGCTCGTGCAGAGCCCCGGATTACAGTAAGAATCGGGATAAGGGCAGAGCCGATGAATATACTTCCCATCGGATGTTTGATTGTGTCTCTTAAAGCAACTCTTGTGTCCATATCTGCTCCACATGCGAAGTGTAGGTACTTGATGTGTGCAACTGTAACCTGCAATGTGTTTTTCATCACTTGCATACTCCATATCAGGCTTAGCAAGATCACCAATATGAACAATATGTCTATTTCAGTTCCAGTAATGGTGGCACCGCCTATACCACATACCAAGAAGCTGGAATAAAGAATGCTTGTGATGATTGAGACAATGACAAGTGCAGTGATTTTAGCAGGAGGGAAAGCTGTGCAAACTGATAGAACCTTGATGGCATAATTGAATCTGGGATTCACCCAACAAGCATAAAGGGATTGAATGAGGGAAAAAACAACTGCAATTGAACCTGTTGCTAGACTTGCAGCGGAACCAATTAAGACGAGTAGTATCCCAACTGCACATGTTAACAAGGGGCTAAGCCAAAATGCTGCTTTTATGGCTCTTGAAGGATAGCAAAGGGTGATCCATTGCCAAGTGAAAGCTACAATTCCAGCGCATGCTGTTGCAGTCAGGAGTGGTGGATACCACTTCTTGGGGTGGAAGTGGTGGCTATGGGCAGAGAGAAGGCCACGGATGGTAAGGAAGATAACTAAGATGGCCGTTAGAATTATATGTGCAAGGAAAAGAACTCGAAAGAGTCTCTGTGCGAATTGCCCTGCCACTGTTGCAGTCTCAATGTGGGTGTTCGATTCTTGAACCTGCTAGAAAACAAAGCAGGTATGTTTATAATTTAGAAAGTCAACTCTTAGTTGATATCATATTCTAAAAATTAAAAACATTAAGTTATTTAAAGGAATGAGCGAAGAAGATCAAGAATCAAGAATCAAGAAAGGAAATAGGCAGGAAATGTTACCTAGAAGAGAAGGATTTGTTGTAGAAGAAAGAAAGATTAGGAAGGTAAAAGAACAAGAAATGGTTTTGAGAATTGCAGAGATTCTTGAATCTTGATGGAGAAGAAAAGATGAAGGAATAAAAATATAAAACAAGAAATGGGTTCAAGAGAGTGTGTGAGAGAGAGAACCTTAATAGAGTTTGTAGATGGAAGCCTATCTTCT
Organism: Aleurites moluccanus; assembly: GCA_948193065.1. Classification (NCBI taxonomy): domain Eukaryota; kingdom Viridiplantae; phylum Streptophyta; class Magnoliopsida; order Malpighiales; family Euphorbiaceae; genus Aleurites; species Aleurites moluccanus. The sequence goes on along the minus strand of CANXYC010340327.1, from coordinate 213,980 downwards.
TGATCTTGAATAAGGAAGTTCTGCATATTAATAGCTGTAGTTGTAACACTAGAGTCTTTATTTCTTTCCATCAGTAGCTACCCTCAAATTTTCAAGTCAAGTACTCTTTCTTTGTTTAGAACATCTTCTTGTTTTATCTTTCACTTTCTTGGCATCCAAGATTGACCTATCTCACATACAAATTTATTCCGTTTCATGGAAAAAGAATCTTAATCACCCAATCTACTTGAACAAGTCAAGCTAAGGAAAGTCGTCTTCCTTTAAAATCATTATATATTGCATGAAACTGGCCTATGGAAACTCCTTCACTTGTCTTTCAAGTTTCAAATTATTTTTATTTATTTGAGCACGTATTAGTTTGTGTGTGGGTTTTGGTTTTGGTGATGTGGGCGAATGACGTGGCAGGTAGGGACAGGTCAGCAATGGTGACTTGTGAGTTCTCTCTTTTATATATGTTTTATCTGTTAGTTCTCGTGATTTAGTAGAACTTTTTATATTGTTTATTTAATTTTTATCTTCTTGAATTAAAGAAAGTGAAAAAGGGAAAGGGAACCGTTCCTTTTATTAAAGAGAAGGTATTTTGTTAGGTTCAACTACTAACTAATTTTGGATGCTTTTGTTAATGTTACTCTTTGATCTTTCATTGCAAAGAAGCTTCTACATTTATTTAATTTCTTAGTTTCGATTTTATAATACAAAAAGTCAAGAATTTAAATTTTAATAATTTTTATCCTTATCATTTTATTTCAAATTTCAGTTGTAACTCCTTTTGGCCACAGGTTTAGACAATAGATTGAAGAGAATAATAAATCATTTTTCAAAGAAATTGAACAAGGAATTAAAAGCTTTTTTTTTTTAGTTGCCAGTTGAATGGTTGACTATGTATCTACTAATATCAATTCATCATATATAAATAAATTATTACTATGTCATCTAAAGGTCAGTACCAGTTGGATTTGAAAGGAAATTTTTCAAAATTTAAATTCGATCCGATTAAATCATTCATTTCATTTGGCTTGGGAGCAAGATAAATTAGGATGTATAATATTTTTTTTGTAAAAAAATATTTTTAATATTATTTTTTATATAAAAATATTCATTTTTTCTACATATCCATATAATAAAATTTATATTTCATATTATAAATTAAAAGATATATAAAATAAATATAAATAAAAAATAAAAATATATATAATATAATAAAATCATTATTATTTGAGACTAAAATTAAAAATCTAACTCGAATTCGGACGAATATACGATGGGTTGGGTAAGATTACCATCCTAAATAGCGTCACATATGTTCAAGAGGACTTGTGTTTAGGTAGGATGGATATGGGTTAGAGACTTGTATTAAAAATATATATATATATATATATATATATATAAAAGTAATAATAAAATTCAAATCATATGATCAGCTAAAAGGAAAGTGCTATTTTTTTATTTTAAAATGTGCAGATCTAAAATTGGATATGGAGTCTACACAATCTCTACAAATTTCACCCCATCATATTTTATAAAACAACTTATCTCTTTAATCTATATAAGAAGAATATTAATTAACCCCAATTTTTGTTTCTCACTCAAATAATAGTATTTTGTGTTGAAATATTAAACCACTAAATCAATTATTAGGTTTCTTTAATGTGGAATTTTAAAATTGTAACTTCATGAAATTCTGTGGAATCAGCTCAAGTCTATAAATATTGGAGTTGTTTTTCTTAATTAGGAGTAATTTACATCAACATCTTTAATCTTTATCTTTATCTTTTAAGTTGGGTTTGGAAATCTTTGGTTTTCCCGCAACAATTGAAAGCAAGTGCAATCAACAAGAACTTTCATGTGCTCAGCAATTTAAATTGAATTTAGATTGTAATAACAAAAGTTATGGATTTAGTTTTTGGAAGTTCCTGTATTGACCAGGAATTTAAGGTCTCTTTAAAATCATGGAATCTACTACTTTTTTTTTTTTTTTTTTAAGAAAAGAAAAATGTTCCTATTTTCTTTTTTCCCTTTTTTCCTTTTAATTAGTAGAAGACAAATTCCATTGATGGATAAGATTAGGAATTTGTCACTTCTTTATATTGTTTTATAGTGGTCCAAATTTTAGTCAAATTTTGTTCCATTATTATTTATAACAAGTAATTTAGGAGATTTTATATCAAATTTTGTTTGAATTTGTTAAATGGGTAAAACACTCTCTTCTAGTAATAATCTTCTAATTTTATTAACAAAATTTAAACTTAATAAATAAAATTTTAAAAAATTTTCAAGTTAGTTATCAATTATCCCATTAACAAATATTATCAATAAGGGTTTTTCTTTTCTTTTTTTTTTTAATTTCCCCCCTATCTCCCCCTATATAAAATATTAAAAATGACTATTAATTTTAAAAAAGTTAAATTTCTCTTATAAGTGATTATTACTTAGTGTTGGGAATCGATTGGGCCTTGCTCGGCCTTTTTAGATTCAAAGAACAGGCTGAAAGGCTCACCTACTGCAGAATTGGCCTAACCTCTTAGACAACCATGGAGAGTAAAATTGGAGTACTGGACCATGTCTGGACTCTAGGCCTACACATAACAAATTAAATGTTTAATTAAATTATGAATTTTTATAATTAAACTTTTGAATAAATCGCATTTTACTTCTTAAAATTTTAAAATCTAATTATACAACAGATTTTTTATTAAAAAAAAATTAAATTTTTAAACTTTTATATCTTTTAATAATTATAATATAGAAATTAAAAATAATAATTTTGAAAACTTTACAAAAATGAAGTGTATATTAAAATAAATTTTAGGCCTTTTTAATTAGGCATTGAAGGGAGCTAATTAGTAACTTTCCAAATGAATAAAATGTCAATATTGAAGTTGTTCCCGCTTCCCACCATTTTTAATTGTCGAATATATAATTAATATAAAAATATAATTATTAAATCACGAATTATTATATACAATTTATAATTATTTAAAAAATTTATCAATTAAAAATAAATTTTATCATAATAAAATTTTTTTATTAATTAATTAAAAAATATAATTTTTTTTAATTAATAATAAATATAATAATAATTAATAATTATAAATATTTAGTCCAAACACATCGTAACCTTTCATTTCCTACTAAAATCTCTACCCTCCAACTAAATAAATATAGTGACATTTGGAGACCATCCCAAAGTAAGGAACCCTTTGGCCTCTCCCTCTAGCAAGCCTTCTCCTTGCCTTCTTTTTATTATTCCCCCACATCTCCGTTAACCTCTGAAACTACGTTTCTCTTCTTTACCAGCCAGTTCTCTCTCCAAAAATATCCCTTTACTGTTTCTTCTTACTTACCCATGAAATGGGTATCAAAATTTTCACTATTTTATTCATGGTAATCTCAATTTTTCTCTCACTCTTCTACATCCCAGCAAAACTAACTATACCCATTTCCGGATTCACTCCAGTCATCAACTTAAACATGCTCAAAGATGTTAAACCCTACCCAGTTACCTTTGCTTACTTAATTTCAGCATCTAAAGGTGATTCTAAGAGGCTAATTAGAGTCATTAAAGCACTTTACCATCCAGGGAATTACTATTTGATTCATGTCGACTCTGATGCACCACAAGTGGAGCATAGAGCAATTGCGGATTTTGTTTCCAGTGATCCAGTTTTTGGTCTTGTGGGTAATGTTTGGATTATTGGGAAATCGAATTTGGTCACTTATAGAGGCCCTACTATGCTTGCTACCACTCTTCATGCAATGGCAATTTTGTTGAAGGCTTGCATATGGGACTGGTTTATTAATCTCAGTGCCTCTGATTATCCTCTGGTGACCCAAGATGGTATGGTGAGTGCCCTTTTTTTACATTAGCAGTAGCTTGTATTCCATTATTGCCTGCAAATTTTTCCATGTAGTGCCTTTTTTTTTTTTTTTTTTCTCTTCAATATTGTGATTTAGTGACCCGATTTCGTTTACAGATCTAATTGACGCCTTCTCTGGTTTACCAAAAGATCTCAACTTTATACAGCATAGCAATCACTTGGGCTGGAAACTGTATGTTTTCTTCTTTCTTCTTCTTCTTTTTTTAAATATCTATTTTGGATTATAACTTGTAACTCTTGTTATTTCTATTTATAGATAAATTCGTTTTAATCATTGAAAAGTGTTTGCGTCGTGTTGACATATAAACACGGTAAGATTCAACACGAATAGGACACCATTAGTTTATGTATTAAAAATTTAATCACGAACACAATTAACATCATTAATGGAAATTACGACACGAGTAATATATTTAAAATTTTAAATTAATTAATTTTTTATTTTAATATATAAAAATTATCAAATTTACTAAATTAATCCTTATTAATTTATATTATTGCATAAAATATAAATAAATATAAATTTATAAAAAATATTAAAAGCAATATTTATATATAAATATTAATGAGTTAAGCATGTCGTTATTGGATTAACAGATTAATACGAACACGATACGATTATTTTCGTGTCATAATTGGGTCAAAATAAAATTGACACTAACACGATAACTCCTAACTCAAACTTGCTAATTTCGTGTTGAGTTCGTGTCGTGTCTATTATTATTGCGGGCTGTGCTGATAAGTTACATGTTTTTATTCAGGAATAAGAGAGCTAAACCAATTATAATAGATCCAGGGCTTTACAGCCTCAACAAATCAGAGATTTGGTGGGTTATTAAACAGAGGAGTCTGCCTACTGCCTTCAAGCTCTATACAGGTTAAGTTTTTCCCCTATCTTTGATTTATTATGAGACATTGTTTTATTATCAATACAAAGTTACAAAACAAATGCATAGCTTGTAATTATCACTAGGATGTGAAATCTCTGATTGCTTGGAGAACATGTACACTATAGTACGTGCAATTTAGTTTAAAATTTCAAAATTTAATTTAGCTTAAAGTTTAAAATTTAAAAATTAAATTTTATAGTGTTTTTCAGATTGGGCCCCTAATGTTTGGATGTATTTGAAAAATGTTCCCTTATATATGTTTCAAATTCTTTTTACCATTATCTTATATGATCATCTAGATTGTCATTATATTAGTCCTTGACCGACAAGAAATAAATTCCTAAAAACCTAAGGGCAAGGTTTGAAAACTCCTAAACTTAGCATTATCAAATATTAAATCTTGTCTTTTTTTATTCAGTTGGGTAGGAAAAAAATATTAATAAAAAACAGAAACTCCTTTTTCTTTTTATTTGAGTAGGTCCAACTATCTAAGATTGCACCATTTGGCTATCAAAACATCATTTTCAATCAATTTTCCTCTTATTGTAAGTCATTGTTTGCTTGTTTGCTTCAAATGATAATCGAATAAGACCTTACTCCTAATTAATGCTAGCACCAACAAACTATAAGCAGCAATCTTAGAAACAAAGTTCGATTTAAAAATCAAAATCAACTTTTGGCTAATTGGCTAGGATGTCTATATCTGTATCCAATTTTTATGCAAGAAATTAATGCCATGAAGGTACTTGAGATCAGTTCAATAAAAAGCTAATAGAAGAATTGAAATGAACTTGCAATTTATAATGAAATGTCAAAATAAATATTATTGGAATCGAGGCAGTTCCATTCTTGTACACACATTTATAAATATAAGGGTGCTAGGTCCAATCATTCTTGTCGCATAAGTACCATCTCAAATATTCAAAAGCAAACATGTGTTAAAAATGGAAAAGGGTGTGCAAGTGCAGGACAGTGTATAAAGTGGAGATTAGATTTGGGTGAGAACAAGATTACAGCTACTATCTAAATGAAAAGTTTATATATCCGCTCTCTGTTTTGAAACTGTAATTTATGTGATTATGAGTGTCGCTTGCTTTTAATTCCTTTATCTTAGTGCCATTGACCCATTAGGTAAGTGGCTGTTGATAGTTGGGCATTCATGTCATAATAAGCATTAGGAATTGTTCTCAATTAGAATATATATACACACCCCTAAGCATATGTATTTATATTTTGGGCCCACAATTGAATTAAACTAGCAAACTCCTTATAGCCTCAGAATTTCCATGGAATAATTGGCAACAACAATCATATATAGGTTGGATTTGTGGAGATGTCCTTGATGGGGTCAAGGTCCGACAGCTGCACATGTTTCTTAGGGCTGGATGATCCAGAAAATGCACATGCTAGCCTAATGGATGTTGGGGAATACATGTGCTTTATTTATCGTACGGAGGACCTTTTAGATTTACAATGATGAATCTCTCAATATATATTAAGATCAAGAAAATAATTATTATAGAAACAGTAGTAGCTTTAGAATTATTTTAAAAAAAGCAAGTTGCAGAAAGAACTGAATATTAATATTTTTGTCAAACAGAGAACCACATGTACATATCAGTTGCACTTGAACTTCTTGCACATATATAGAAGATGCTTAAAGAGAGACCCAAAATGATTTCAGAACATATAGCAGTGATAATATTATGCTTCAATTGGTAGCATGTGTAATATCAGGCCTTGAAGTTATTTAAAAAGCCCAAAAACTATGATTCATCTCAGTAGTTTTGTTTATGATGGATCAATACCCTTGCAGTAACTTTTTACCACGTCCATTAATTAGTACCTGTCATAAATGAAGATGGACTTCTATTTTTTTTAGTTTGGCTTTCTAGAAGTGAAACTGCGAATGTGAATTTATAGGAAAATTTGATTCTTCTATAATTCTATTTTTACCAGAGAAGTATATAGAATTGATGACAAGGGCATAATTAATGTAATACCAGTCACCCATGTGTTATGTGGGCCAAAAAACTCTTCATTCCCAAGAAAACTACAAAAACTAATTAGAAATGATTAAAAAAATAAAAATCTTCTTATTAAATGTAAGAATATTTTCATATATAATATGCTAATAGCACGTCTGACTACTTATGGCTGATCATAGATGTATGTGCTTAACTACATGATATAACCTAGAGTTTGTCTCCATTACTTATTGTCTTGTACTAAAACTAAAGGTTCAGCTTGGACAATATTGTCGAGATCTTTTGCTGAGTATTGCATTGTGGGTTGGGACAACTTGCCAAGAACTCTCCTCCTCTACTACACTAATTTCATATCTTCACCAGAAGGGTACTTTCAAACACTTGTATGCAACTCCGAAGACTACAAAAACACTACGGCTAACCATGACCTTCACTACATCAGTTGGGATACACCTCCCAAACAGCATCCAAGGTACTTGGGGCTTAAAGATTACAGAAGAATGATCCTAAGCAGCCGTCCATTTGCTAGAAAGTTCAAGAAAAATGACCCAGTTCTTGACAAGATTGATCGCGAGCTTCTTAAGAGATACAACGGACAGTTTACTTGTGGTGGTTGGTGTTTGGGGAGTGGGAAGAGGCATAATAAGGAATGTTCAGGCTTACAAAATGAGAATTATGGTGTTTTGAAGCCTGGACCAGGGTCAAGAAGGTTGCGGAGTCTGCTTACGAAACTTCTTTCAGAGAAGAATTTCGGTAAGCGGCAATGTAGATGAAAATTTTGCTTTGAATCATAAAAACAAGTGAATGAGAATGTTTTATTACAAGGTGGTTTGATGTAAGTTCACTAAGGTGTATGTATAAATTTATAATTATAGTGAAATATGACAAGTACGTGCGGATGAGCGTATCATAAAACAATACTCTTTTTTTTTTTTTTTGGTATGAATTGACGATTTTCAACTTATTAACACGAGATGAATTGAGTAGCATTGAATCAAATAAAACAATTTTTAATTATGTGTTGGATTAATTTTGTTATTGAATTAAAATTTAAATTTAAATTAAATAAATCATTAAAAATTTTATTCTCTCCCTTTAATATTTTTTTTTCCAATGCGTAATAAATAGTAAATATTTGAGAGTTCCTAAATCTACAATGAATTGGATAAAACAGTGCCGTTTTTATAATGCCATGTAAGTTTCTCCGTGAAACTTTTGGTTAGAACTGTTCTCCCTCCTATTTTCTTCTTCTTCTTTTTTTATATTTAAAAAAATTTAATGTGTTTGCTGGTATTTTTTTTACAATGTTTTCTGCCTCTTTTTGATGCATAGATTTTTTTCAGATTTGTTTACCTTATATCAATTGTAGGTTTTGGTTTTTCTGCACTTTCTGTTAGCGAGTAGTTTTGGTATCAGGGATTCATTTCTTTGTGTTAGGTTGTATCAAGCATACAGTCATGTCGGTCACAGCAGGTGTCAATGATAAGCTTAGAGGTAATATTGGGCAAACCGAAAGTTAAAACGTATTGGCCTGTTAAAGCACACAAATGGGTCAATGTTGTTCATGAAGATGTAGGTAGGGAGGTCAAGATGACTAGTGCTGCTGCCCTGGACAATGCTTTTATTTTCTCAAGAAGATTCTGAAGCTGTTGCTAGTGAATATGATCCTAGGCAGTTTCATTTACTCAGATCAAGATTGATAACCGTGATGAAGTAAGAGCTGATCACTGATTATTGCAACAGAATTGGAGGAATACCGTAGACTAGAATGTGCAGTACTTGTGTTGGAAGAGGATGAGAAGGAGAAAACAAGTAAAATTAGGGAGAAGTCGTGCCTATGAGGGCAAGAAGAAGCTGCATTGCTCCCTTCTGAAGAAGAAGAGGAGTAACGTGCCCTTGAGGAAAGGAAAAAAGCAAGTTGGAGATGAAGCAATTATTGGTTGAGAAAATTCAGGAGGAGGAACTAATTCTAAAGAATTTGGTAAAAATGAAGGCAGGTTTTGCTGATATGCAGATACTGATGATGAAGTTAATGGTGCAGAGGAGTACGGAGCTTGGAAGGCGAGAGAGATTGCGAGATCAAAGGGGATAGGGAGGACTGAAGTAAGGTTGATGGAGAAGGAAAAGATTAAGAAGGTAAGAATCATGAAGGAAAGGAGAGGGAAAATCCTCAACTACCAAAGCAGAAATGGAGGTTTATGCGGACATATTACCACAAAGGGGCTTTATTCCAGAATGAGGCTGAGGACTGTGCTGCCACTGCTGAAACATATTAAATTTGCAGGCGTGATTTCTCTGCCCCAACTGTAGAGGATAAGATGGATAAATCCATGTTACCTAAAGTCATAAGGTTCAAACGCTTTGGTCATAAAGGAAGAACAAAATGGACCCATATTGTCGATGAGGATTCAACTAATAACTGGAACAATCCGTAAGTTCACTAATCCCTGTAAATTATGAATATTATTGTTGCAGTGTTTATATCCCTTTCTCCAATTTGCTTCCCTCTAAGCATTCATCCCTGTGAGGTTGATTTTTTTGTACTTTCAATTCGAAGTGGTCTTTTTTCAGTTTGCTGTGGATGAGATGTTATCTGGTTCACACTCCCATGTTACTGAGATCAGCCAAACCATTGATGTCACCGATATGTAATTAGAAATCATTGCCACTTAGCTCTTCCCTGATGCTAATGTACATGTAAATTGTACCTAACCAATATAGATTATTATACTTCAATTTTGAGTAAGTTATTGAGTCAAAACTCCAATTGCAAAAAATACTTTGTTCTATATTCTTGTGAGTGGAAAACATATAACTCCAGGTTTGGAGGTGCTATTCTGCATTAAAACAGTAGGAAAATTTTCTGATCAAAATTAAAATCAGTGGTTCCAAGTTTAGTTGAATCATCTGTTAACAATGACATGTGGGGTGAATAACATCCCTTTTTCCTGTGCTCCATGCTGTGTCTTTGATGGAGCATGCATTACTCATGAAAATGGTATTGGAGTTGGTATATTCATAAAGAAAGGAGTTTAATTGTCTCAAGTTCCTTGACCTGTAATATTTGTATTGAAAACATAGGAGTCAGGAAATTGTTTATAGAAATAAAAATTAATTTTCTTTGTGGGAGCTTCTTATTTGTTGGTTGTTTCAAGTGATTATTAATGGTTTTCAGTAAATTCCCAATGATGGTTATTGAGAAAATGCCAATTGTTAAGTCCTTTTTTCTTTCTTTTCTCTTCCGAATTTTGAGGGGAAGAAACATAGAATAATTTTTTTTTCTGCCATATCGAGGACCAAAACAATTGTAATCATGGTAGAATATCTGCATATGATCTCTAGAAATTCTTGATCTTACACACAGATATTTTTGGATGCATCACAATTTGGCCTTGTAGAATATTGTAGTATCAAGGACAGAATTAATCCTGATGTTTTCTTCAAAGTTATATTTGGTTCTAGAAACAAATACCTTGTAATATTTTGTTTTGCAGGTGGGTACACATTGATATTCTTCGTGCAAAATACGACACAAAAATGGCTGGAATGAATGTTCTTTTAGCTATACCCAAAGGAAGCAAGAAGTTGAAGAATATCAATGGGTACCTTTATTTTTTTAAATCAAGCTGCAGGCATGTTAGGCATTGGCAGAATTTCTTATGCCTTATATTATATGTGTATTTGTTTTATTCTACTTGTTTCCCCAGTCATTAATGTAGCTATGAGGCCTGGTTTTCCATTTAGAGCTGCATATTCGTTGCATTATTCAGCTAGGAAGAGAGAAATCTAAAAATGAAAAATAAATTTATTGGATTATAGTTAAAAAATATGATTACATTTATTCGTCATATGTTATTCTTTGTTTTTACTTGGCAGCCAGGAATTATGGTTTTGGTAATTTTTAATCATGGGTTTACCCTCTTTATTTAGTGATTCCTTGCGTAACTGGAAAGTTTAATTGGAGCCTCATAAATGGTCGGTTGGTCCCTCATCTAACGGTCACCTTCCATAAATATATACAGCCACGAATTCATCCACTAACATTTCCCTTTTAAAAAATGCTCCACCGCCCCATAAACAAATATATAACGGTCACTTTTTCCACTTTATCCATATCCACTAGACCCAGACCTGCTTTTCCCAACTTTTAAAGCTCAAATCCAAATATTAGTAACTACAAATAAATAACAATATTTATAACCACGTTACAGAAAATAAAAAACATCTCAAATTACTTCACCAAGAAAGTGTTCGATTAATTCTACAGAATTTGATCTGACAGCGATGGTAATCGCCGGAAAAAATTTACTGAAACAGACGGCATGTCATCGCGAAATCTTGGGTGGCGAATATAATAGAAACCGAATCCTAACACGAACACTTTAAATGGTACCACGTAAAATACCAACGAAGCAACCAGGCAAAACACCACAAATATCCCACTAGCCCTTGGATCTCTCCAGTTGAATAATGCCTCTAAACGTTCTCCTTGAGCTGCCAAATCACCTAAGAGTGTTTGGGCCCTACCTGATAAGGCCCGTAGTCTGTCATATCGAATTCTAACCACGTCAATTGATTTTGTGGTCGGAAATCCGTCAAATTCCTCATCAAGCTCATCTGAACCCACTGCATCTATGTAGGAAAGTCTTGGGTCCATGTTATGTGGGAACCTTTGTCGATATCGAAATCTCAATGCTAAAATGAAAAAGGCGTACATGAATACGGTGGGAAGCAATAGATGTGGACATAACACAATAGCCACAAGCAATACATGAACTAAAATGGTAGTAGGTGGGTGTGCCCACTTGCGAATCCCATCCAACCAACGTGCTAAAGTAGCCGCACGTGTGAGGCATCCCACAACTCTAAACCAATTAGCCTTGCTTCTCCTCATACTCCACATGTGGGTATCACTATCCAACATGAACTGAACCACTTCTTGACCCAATGGTGGCTCTGACCGGGCTAACCGACCCGTAACTATTCGCATAGCCGTATGGCGCAATATGTCTTGTTGGGCAGGACCCAAAGGCTTCACATAGTGCATTCTAGGAAACATTGGAGTGGTGTACGCTTGGACTAAACTCAACCATGATGAACATGAGAATCTGACGGCTATTTCAATCTCTCCCATTTTCTTAGCCCCACCAGGTAGCAGTACAGTAAGAGAATAAGAATTAAGGTACACCCGATTTGTATCCAGTGTTGATAAGCGTATACGTATTTTCCCAATTCTAGCATCTTTTCCCTGTTTATACCTTCCATTATCAAACACACCAATTGTGAGGACAGTACATGGATCATATACATCCCATGTGTATTGCTCATTCCATCGTGGATTAAATCGATCAAGGATTGTACGGGAACGAACCCACTTGGGCCCATATTTAGCTACCACATAAGCATCAGTGGTCCCACGTGTACCATCCTTAGTTTTCACCGGAAGTAGATTAGTAGCCCCTCGGATTCCCACCTCTAATGAACCAATAGGAGCCTTGGCTAATTGTTTAGCCGCAGCTCGCACATCGCTAGTCACGTGAGCTGCCTCATCTAACACGTGATAGCCACCTTCCAAACAGACTCTCACGTGTATTCTCCCTGTGTATGGTCTATTTTCATCGCCGATCAAATTAAACCATCTTGACTTTGCGTTCGTATGATCATCTGCACGTCGTTCAATGCTTGCCATATGTATTTTAGCATGGCCAACAGATTGCCCATTGGTGACATCCTCCACAGTTATCATAAAAAACGGCTCAAACGGCTCAGCCGCCACAAAAACTAAATCCTCATTCCAAGTGGGATTAGCCGAACTACAGGAGCTAGACCCAACAGAAGTCCTACCAGTTTTAAAAATCTGTGCGCCAAGTTGAGCCTTAACATATAGCTCTGGACTCCGAGCCTTAGGTTCGGTTACCGAAGCTAGTTGCAAATCCTGGGTTTGGATAACCGTTAATCTCAAATACCAAAGCTTCGGTGACAAGTACACCTTGGCTTGGGTCTCCGGTATTAACCCACCCGAATCTGACTGCCAAGCCTCCTGATACGCCTCGTCTGCCTGAGTCCCAATCCAAACGGCGAGCATGACGTCATTTCCGGGTGACTTCTCTGATTCCAAACTGTACCATTGAGGAGCTAGAGGACTGTCAGGTGGTACTCTCTTAGGAACCTCCTGCAAATCAAACGATACCGTACCTAAGCAACTCTCTGTTTTCTCCTCATTCTCTTTCTTCTCCTCTGCCCACACAGAAACATCCAGAGAAGTTGAATTGAGGCTCTCCTTATCAAAGGCAAAAACTTGGTCCCAGTCTCTGTCACTCTGGCACTTGGTTTTTATACTGTGTGTACCCATCGCAAGCTTTGCATATATAGGGGGATTAGATTCAGAGTTTGCTCTTTTGGCCTTTACAACACGAACATATAGAAATGGCATCCGATCTACCAGATCGTAAGCGTTACGGCTGCGATCGCTGGCCAATGACCGGAGTTCAAGGTCGTTGATTGTGACATCGGAGCTTTTTCCAGTGTCTGCTGGCTTATCCTTTTGCTGATTTGAGGACTTTTCACTGTTCGCCAACGGCGGATTATCCACCTCTGCTGCTGCTGTTGCTGGTGGCGCTGGAGGAGCCTCCTCTGTTTTTTTAGATTCGTTTTCCTCCGGAGGCGGATTTGGCTTCTCCTCTTCTTTTTTAGCTTTAGTGTTGGACTCCGCTTTTGGCTCTTCCTTTTTCTCCTCCTCTTTCTTCTCTTCAGTTTTATCTTCCTTCTTTTCCTCATCTGGTTTTGCTCCACCCTCAGGTTGCTTCTCCTCCACCGCAGCCGGCGCTGCCGCTTCTTGTTTTTGCTCAGACACAGCAACAGGTGGATCCTCATCAATATAATAAATTTTCAACCCAATCTCTCCCTTAATCTGTGAAAACACACTTCGTTTCTCCAACGGATAGTAAACCAAAGTCTCGGATCCAACCTTAACAAACCCACTGCCAGCAATCTTGACTTTTCCAAGAAAAGTGCTTCTTTTACCAGTCTTCTTATCATTATAAAGATTGATCTCTAAAATCTCCATAGGCATGGACTCAGTATCATGGACAAGAAATTCAAGCTTTTCATCCCACTCTGGATTCAAATCTCTGAACTTGGTCTTCGTCCTCCGTCTCTGGCCATCAAAGTCTACAATAGCATAAGCACTAGCTGTACCTTGGCCGTCTTTGGGCATCAGATTCTTGGCGTTACAGACTTCAACAATTAATTTTCTGGTGCAAGTTTCTGCCATTATTATTTATTTATTTTTGTTTGGTCTGAAAATGAAGGATTCAGAAAATTGATTGAAAGCTGGAAGTAGTAGAGAAAGCTTAATTTGAATTTTGGAGAGAGTGAGAATACAGAGAGAAGGAAAGAAAAAAGGATGTGTTGATATGAAATGAAATTGGGATGGACCAGGTGGGGTTTAAAAGTCGTGAAGTGGAGCGTAGACACGCAAGACACACGTGGAGAGATACTGGGAGAGGGAGATGATCAGCGTGCCTGGTGCTGAGTTCTACTTTTAGGTTAATTAATTTTTGTTAAAATACAAATTAGACATGGTTTCAAAGGTTAATTACAAAATTTGTTTCATTTTAATTTGTTGTGAATTTTTTTTATGCGGGTTTTTAATTCGAATTAACTGTGTTGTTTAGTCATGATAGTTGTATGTGGAAAGAGGAACAACAATCCAATTTGCAGTATTGTTTTTGTACAATAAATTGGAAGCAAATCATTGTTTCTTTTTTCATGCTTGCTTTTGACACTCTTATCACTGTGTTTCAAACAATTCCACTTTCTCTTGATTTTATATCACACCATATAACTTTTTTCTTTTTATTATGAAAAATAAAAGTAAATTAAAAAAAATTATTAACTAAATTCTTTATATTTTTCTTTTCAAAGTATATTTACAGATAAATTTTACAATCTATATTGAACATAAAATAAATTTAAATAATTACCATTCGTTCGAACTTGAAATTTTTTAATTTTAATAGTCAATAATTTATGAAAATTTAAATTATTTTTATAATACAACACAAACATATACATGAATGATAATAAATTAATTAATCATATATAATTTTAGTTTAAAACTTCATAGTCTGGTTTATCTCATATATATGAACCTTATAACTATTTTCTTCTCTAATAATTTCTTACATATCCTTCTAAAAAAGGAAAAAAATATTATGTGCAAAACAAATATATATTATAATTTGCTTGTATTTATTTTCACTTTTTATTTTTTATCTTTGGTTAATGGTTTAATTATCCCGAGAACCATTGGACCTTTTGGTAATTATAACTGAATAAATATTATAATTACCATGTCTTAATTAATACTAAATAGAATATTTAGATCTAAGATTCTCATAAAATAAAATTCAGTTAATTTGGTTTCTAGCTTTGCTAAACTACACTTTAATAATAATAATTAAAAATAAAAAGAGGCTTGCAAGTTGCAACCTTCTGCAAAAATGAACGTTGCTTTGTCCCTGTGCTCCTCTTTTATGTCAGATACACAAAAAAGAATAGAGTAAATAAATAAAGAAAGTAACATGTTATAGTAAAATTTAATACATTTTAATCCCCAAGGCTCTAACACTGTGAAACAGTTGTTTGTTTATATAGTAATATAAATAATAATAATAATTACTATTAGTGGTTTGCAACGTGATATTTTTCATTGTTTTCAGTGCTGATACGATCTGATTTAGTGTTAATTGCATGTGATTAATTATTAAGTAAAACGATCTAAACTAATCCAACAATGTGTCCAGAGATTAAAACGTTGGTATTTTACTTTATTCTTTATTTCTTATTATTATATGTATATAAGAACCTATAAAGTACCAACTTGGTTCAAGATCCTTAGATTCTCACCGGAGTTCAATTAAAATAATTGGACTGGCAATGGTGAAATTAAAACTTTAAATTTTAGGGTTAGAGAACTTTTTTTTCATTGCAGCAGATATAATTTCAAAAGAAGGGTCCAACTAGACTTTAAAATTTAGTTGGCCTAAGAATAATCATGGAAAAAAAATTTAATTTTATAATGTTAATTTAATAAAAAATTTAAAATTTTTAGTATTATTATTATATTGTTATATATAAATATAATAATACATAAAATTTTAAAAAAAAAAAATTATAGGACAACCTATATATATTTTAGGAAAAAATTATGAAATCTACATGTAATATAATAGACAAAATTTCAAAACTTTAAAGAGGATATATGTATATGTTTTAAAAATATATAATTTAAAATAAAAAATTTATAATTTTAGAGGCAAATGTAATATAATTTTAAAAATATATTAAAAATATAGAGATATAAAAGTTAATTTTGGGAAACTTAGATGGCCATGGACCCTAAGTTTCCACATAATTCCACCCTTGTGGGCTGGATCTCTTTCTGAGTGGATTCATACTTCAAAAGAGTAGATTTTAGATCCGTTAGATAATCAAACACTATGAGAAAGTCAAAATTTTGTCTTGACAAAAAATCTTATGATGCTTAAATTAAAAGTTTGGTGATAAAATAATTTGGGGAAGGAGCCTCTTACTGGTTTTATAGGGAGGGAGTTTTCAGTGAGAGAATGAGATGACAGAGTTTTTAGTGCACTCTTTAGTGAGACAGTTTTTAGTGCATTTGAGAAAGGTTTTAGTGAGAGAACGAGAACTCTTGAATTCCAACAATTCCTCCCACACTGCTTGGGAGAGACGGGTTGACTTGTGCATTCTTTTAGTTCCACTGGCTTTGTGACAGAAGTGCATGAATACTGATAAACCAGCAAAGGCAGAGATTATCCTGTCAAATGGGAAGATCAACTGTAAAGTGGGAATAATCAATGAAATCCGATATGATTGATTGAAATGGTGCTACTTTCTTTGGGTGTATTTAGCCAACAGTTATACTCTTTGAACGATTCTTAAATCTCTGTTGGACTGATTGGTATCGTCCAATTGGCTCTTTTGATGGAAGAGGATGCTCTTGAAACTTCACTAAGATAAAAAATAAAAAAATAAAAATAAAAATAAAAAAAACCACTTCATAAAACCTGAACTGAAATTTCTGTGATTTTTACTCAGGCTGAAAGTTAGAAGTCCTGTTTTACTAAAGCTACAATTATTTTTTTTCTTTTCATCTGAGTCTGTAGGGTTGTGCTGCCACTAGGTAGCTAGCTTGCTTCAAACCTCATGGGCTTCTGCAAGTATTAATTCTGTTATGTGGAATATGAACTATATCATTCAAGCCTATGAAGGTCTATTCGCTAGTAAAATTTTAAATGTCATGGGTTTATGAGTTTGAGGCCTGGGAGCAGGCACTTAACACAAAAATGCTAAACAGTTGGCTTCTCTAGGGTTCTCTTCTCTGGACCCTACTTTGCTGGAGCATGTATTATGTTAATAACCTTCCTTAATCAAACATGTAATGCTTGTAAATATAAAAGGTAGCTGAAACTTTGATTATAATTAAGAACCCGGACATACTTCAACTTCTGACTTAAAGTGACTTGCATTGTGAGGTATTATGTTTCCACAACTTGTTGTAAAGGTGGTTCTTTTCGATTTCCTAGTTGAAAAATCTTTACTTTTGTGCCAAGTTTATGCCCAGACACAGATTGTGATGGTGATTTGCCTGTGAAAAGTTTAATTTGTTTTTCAAAGTGTAAACCTTTCGTGTATTTTCCTAATTCATCATGTGGTCATACATAGAGTTTCCTCTCTGTTTTCCATGGATTTAGTTAAGAGTTTTGTGAATATTGCAGTTACAACTTAAAAATACGTGGCTTGTATGGACAGTTGAATCAACCGACGTGCGTATATTTATATGGAGTTTATTTTCCACTAGACTCTCTTGATCTGCAATATTAGCATCTTTGGTACTTGGTTGCTAATAGCATTGCCTTATCAGTTGAAAACTGGATATGGGGAGAACTTCTGATTTTCTGTTGCTAACTTCTAGATACATAATTTCCACTTCAAAGTTAAGTACACCTTATGCACTTGCTTTTTCTTGTTATTTATATTCTTCTTATTCACAGTCTCTGTTTTATTTTGTACTGTCTTTGTATTTTTCAATTAGTTTGAGAAAGAAAAATCACCACATATCATTCACTTTCTCTTCTTATTTATCTTCTGGTTGTTTTTTCTATTAGTTTGAGAGAGTTGAACAGCCAACATCTGAACAGAGGTGAAAGACTGCAGTCCACAGAGCCAGAAATTGGCAAGTCTTATCTGTTTTGTCATTGGCAAGGCATCCTGTGCTACAGTCTTCACACATTTTATCCAAAATTGCAACATTTCAGGGGAAGCTGCTCAGCATATGCTTGCTGATGCTTCTGAGTATGGTAAACTGCATGAAGATGATGATACAAAGTTCAAAAGCTCTTGATGAATTGGACAACTTTTCTGATATTGATGACACTGAGGTGAAGAGTTAAATATTGGATATTTTTAAAAAAATTTATGCAAATTACTACTCATCATAATTCATTTTTCCACCTTAATAAATTTAGATAAAACAAAAATGAAAGTTGAATTGTTGATGTAGAAAAGATTGCACAGAGCAGTATTATTTTATTTTATTTTTTTGAATCAAATGCCAGAAAAACCATTAAAGTTGAAAATTCAAGTACCAAAAAATTTCCGTGCACCAATTCAATATTTTAACAACAAGAATGCTATGACACTTTTCATGCACCATTACAGTACTTTGTTTTTTAAAATTTCTGTGCACCATTGCTATGACTCTTTCTTTCATGCACATGCACACGGATACAGATGAATGCGTCAAGTAGAAAAAAAAAAAATTCTTTTTTCTTGGCCCAGCAAAACAGAAGGGGGATAATGAATTCTTTCCCTCTATGATTCTGGATCTTCAGGCATTTATGATATCTGGCATCAGTCATTGCTGTTTTTCTCTTCTTCTAAGATGTTTACTATGATTCAATGGTTTAATTTTTATGGTTTTTGTGCTTGTACTAATTTGGTCATCTGTTTTCATAATTGACTTGAACTATGTTTCAATTATTTTGATAGATAAATTGTGTTTTTCATTGTAATATGTATCGAGTCCTCAGAATATTGAGTTATTTTTTAAGTTGATGGCTACCTTCACAATGAGGAGGAGGCACAATACAAAAAAAAATCATTTGGGAAGAAATGAATCGAGAGTATCTTGAGGTAATCAAATTCATCATCCAAATTCAATAGCATATTCATTGATTTAGCAGACTCTCCTTACTTATCCCTAGTGATTTCACAAATATGAGTTTTTGATCCATTCTTTGCGAAGCCATGAGCTGATAGTGTGGATTTATTATGGTTGTTTAGGTTAACAAACAATCTGAAATCTTATGTGTCAAACTGTTAATTGAATACTATTGGGAACCATGTTAGCTAAATGATCATCTTTCCATCATCACATCTAGTTTTAGATCTTCTTTTGAAATTACGAGATTGACTTTTCTCATGTTATTGTGTATTCATCTTTCCCATTTATTTATGTCCTTAATTTATTTCTCTGACGAATTGCCTGGTAGCTTGTTATGGTATTTGATTGGCTTTGTTTAGTGATTTTTTTTTTCCCTAATGGGATATTATTGTTTCCCTGATTTTAAATTTAGCTGGTAGTTGATCTGTAATTCTGCAACACTGGCAATTAACAGGAACAGGCAGCTAAAGAAGCAGTTGCTGCAGCTGCTAAGGAAGCTTATGAGGCAAATTTCAAGAATTGTCCAGAGGATATGCAAACTGCAAAGGAACTCGAAGCTGCTGTTACAGCAGCTTTAGCAAAATGGAAAAAGGTAACTTTATGGTCATTTACTAGTTTTGAGAACTCACGTCATATAACTGCTCGGTTGCTTTTATTAGAAGATTAAGATTAAGTGTATAATTGGTGTGTTTATTGTTCATTTTTCTGTTATGTCTCTTATCTTTTGATTGTGTTGCTTCATAAATTTGCCTTGATCCTGTATTTGGATAAATTTTGTATCTTAACTTACAGGAAAGGCAACAAAAACGAGCTGCAGAAGCAAGAAACTCAGCTCCTGCGCAGATTGCTACAGAAGCTGCCCACCAAATGCTGACTAAGAAGGTACTGGCCAAAACATTATATGGGATTTTATTGGTATAAGCTGCATCATTGGGAATTTACAATGTGGAATTGGAACTTTTGTATTTAGGATTTTAGTCTAACCTCTGAAAGATAGTTTGATTAGAAGATCTGGGTAATAAGAATTTGAAACGGATTTTAGGTTTATCAGGAAACATTTCATAAAGGTGAAACAGTGTAATCAGCATTAACCCCTCCTACCTCTTTTGCACTTATGGAAGAGTTTTTTTTTTTTTTTTTGTTAATGGGTGAAGGAACAAGTTAGTAATAGAATCGACTAATTCAGAACATATCAGAGAATCATAAGAGATGGTTAGATTGTTTTAGGTTTCCATTTTTTGAATGGCCCTCTTTCCCCTGTAATTATAACCCAAAAAGGAAAAACATGGTTACATGTTAAATGATCAGATCATATGAATAACAAAATTAATGATCAGAGTATGCAAGGATGGTATGCCAGTAAAATGAAAATAGGAAAAATAGATATATCAAGGAAAAAAAAGGAACAAGAAGCAAATACATCCATGTAAAAGTAGAATTTTCAAAATTAGAAGAATTGTCTGGGATGATGTTATATGCGGTGAAAGCTTAAGAAGTAACAAGTGCTAGACATCATGCTTAAAGCAAAGTCTTATTGGGGATTACTGTTGGTATTGTAATCCAATTTTGTGTGAACACACGGACTTTGTCTGTATATTTACACAAATGTAATGTTCTTTTCATTTTGTTTTAATGTTAGTTATGTTCCCAGTTTGAAATCAATGGAGCTTGAAACACAAATATGGTTTCTTTTGCAGAGAAGCAGTTCAAAGATCAACGATGATGTATTGAAGAAACTCTTCGATGAACTTGTTGTATGTTGTCCTCATGTTTTTTCCTTCCTCCATTATGTATTGTTAAAATGCTCTTGTGTTCACATTTGATTGCTTGATTTCTTTTCCATTTTCTAATTTCATTATGTATGCCTTTTGCCGACTAGCTAGAATCATATTATTGAGGCTGCTTTCACCGTTGAAGATTTATATAAGGAAATAATCTAAGCTACTCCTGTTGTTCTAAGAGGAACATGCTGCGGATGAACAGTTTTACAGAAAAATGGAACACAAAATCAGGTCTTGATTTCATGCAGTTTAGCTAGTGGCTTTCGGTCTTCTATGTTCACGAGTAACCCTGCTCTTCTATGTTCGGATCAGCAATTCAAGTCTTTGGTGATAATATATTGTATTCATAGTAACTTTATTCTAAGAAATACACAAATTATGTAACATCAAGTCTACAATAATGATGAAACTGCACATCGGAATGTAAACTTCCAACCATCTAATTTATCATTTTGTCTAAAGCAGTTGCAGATAGTATAAAAATGGTATTTGATTATTTCAAAAGTTGCTAAATTTGTGCCATTTTGTATTCCCCCTGGTGCTCGACAGAAAAGTGTGCATGATAATTCTTATCGTAAAACATATATAACAGAACCTTGTTTGAAACACAAGTACCTAATCAACTATTAGCTAGTTATCTATTCAAACATACCCATATGACCACTGTGATTAGAAATATAAGCATTAATGATCGATGCGATTAGCTTCTGTTTGCAATATATGATTCTTCCATATAATCCAACTAACCGACAAGTAAGAACCCTATGTAAAAGAACTAAATAAAGCGTATGATTAACTAGCCAATCAGTTTCATATGTTCATCCTTGTTATACAAACTCTTAACAACTTCATACGAGGGAACTAAAGCGCATTAACTTGCAAGTGGTTGTAGACTTCAAAAAACTTGTGCTTAAAAAAAAAAAAGTAGTAGTGTGAACAAATGGCATTGAAAAGAAGAGAAAGAAAGAAAATAGAAGTAGATTAGGGTAAAGACTTTTAGATGCCGAGAAACCAACAAAATAAAAAGGGAAAGGTAGCAAAGGACTTGGCAGACCAACATTCAACGCACCAGTAAGTAAGTTTTAATACACATGTCATAACATCATGGAATCGACTTCTTCTAATTATATTCAATTAATTAATTAATTGTTTCTGAATTATAAATAATAATAAAGATAGAGAAAATTATTATTAGTATACACAATATTATAAAACATGACACAAGCATTCAAAGGCAGACGGAAAGATTAAAAAAAAGAAAAAGAAAAGAAGAAACCACCATCTCCATGTTTTTTTGTTTCCGTTTTAAAAGATATATCCAATTGTAATAGTGTAAGCAATAGTACTATTATGTGTGGTATTGATAAATATTTTATTTGAAATCGATTATGAATTTATTATTTTAAAAATATATATTTATATTATATTTTGGTGTGTCATATTAATAAATATTTATATTTTTTTAAGATAAAAAATATACGTAATAAATAAATATATGAATGTTGAATAAATGAAATTCAAACACATCTAATCTAAATAAGAAATTTTCTAAATATATTAGATATAATCATATCATTAAAAATACTGTATATTATTTAACTCTTTCTATTAAAGAAAAAAATATATTTTTCCGATGAATTTCATTGAAGATGTTAAAATTGTGTATAAAATTGTAAGACTATGAATAAAAATCTAATAAATCAAAAGAATAATTTAAAAAATTCCCATTGTTGTACAACAACAATAATAACAATGGGGAAGTGTGTTCAAGTTATATATCCATATGACACCCACCCGCCCACAACAATTTGGCCACCTACCTACCATTGGGCAATCAAAGGGTGCACAAAATTTTTTTAACCTCTAAAAAACGCTAAAACAAGTGCAATTTATGATTATTGCAATTTTTTATTTGTAACTTGGAGCCCTAATCAGCACCAATAATGGGCACTAAAAATCTTATAAAATGTCAACTACCCCACAAGAGTACTATCAAACTAGTACAACCTTTCACTATTCAAAGAAATTAATTAATACAGAAATTTTTGCTATAAGGAAACAATGAGAAATAGATAAGAATTAATAGTACATAAAAGCAATGAAAGAAAAAAAAAATGTTTCTCTTAGCTTTTATTTATCCACAAAAGATAAGATTTCAAAGATATTAGAATGGTGGATGTAAGATCTGTGTCTCTAAACCAAAAATCTTGACATGTGTATCATAAGCAAATTGGCAAGCAAGAAAGAACCAAGAAGGAAGGTTGTGTTGTAATATATAATTAATATTGCCACTTCTGGAAAAAAAAAAACTAATTTTAAGATAAGTACATTGCCACTATTGAAAATAGAGATTAAGGAGCAATTTTTCAATCTCTAAGTGTCTATAGATATAGATATGTGAAATTCTTTTAGTGTAGCCTAGATAGGTAGGCTATTTTGGCTTGACCCTTTCTTGTTCACATTTCTTTAGCAAGTGTAAATTGAAAGCCCTTAATAATGATGAATTATCATATATACATAATATATTGATCTTAACAAATTTTTATAATTTAAGTTTAAATTATTTTGAGTTTATGTAAAATCTGATAAATTAATCATCATCGATGAGTTATTTAAATAATTAGATTTATGGGTAGAATTTGGCACACAACAAATATTCCAAACAAAAACAATATTATCATAAGACAGAAACAATGCATTATATGAACCACTTTAGATTGTCTGGTCAATAATATCACGTACTGTACCCATTTTCTAACTTGAAAATGTCATTTCTGTATTGGACATGAAAGATAAATATATATGCTTTTCTCAGTTGACGACCTTCACATGATCATGACAAAGTGGAAAATAAAAATAAAAACGCTCTCCATTGCTTTTTGGGAATTGAATAACTATCATTTTAGTGCTCTGGAAAATTCGTTTCTTTTCTGCTGTTTTTTTTTTTTTTTGGGTGGGCTTTAAACAATTCCCCCCACTATTACCGAACTCCTTTTATTGCCCATTTTTTCCAAATTATAAATTCATTATATAATATATAATTATTTTTATTTAGGTCTTAATGTCATCACCTTCACACGTCAATAGTTACCCTAAAAATTGTCTGTGAAGATGCCTGCAGCATCTAATTAAACTAAAATATAATATAAGCTCTCCTGAAGCCACATAATGGACCAAATTCTCAATTAAATTATATATATAGTACTCAACTATATAATTAACTTGTCATGATGGTTTTGAGTTATTTATATTAAGTTATTGTTGTTGTTAATCATGCCATAAGTATATATAACACTATGAGAATTGATATTCTTATTGACAGAAAAAAGTTTTGGTTGAGAAATGATATCAAATTGGTTGAGAAAGAATTTTCATGGAAAATTAATTAATATCAACAAAGAAAACAAAACACTGATCGATATGTCTCATAAAAAAAATATAAAAATGAATTAATTCATATTAAATTATTAAAAAAAATGATTTTTTTTTTAAATTTTGAAAACGATTATAGTATCACTTATTAAAATTCTTTAAATATATATCTTTGTTTAGTTAAAAATTAAAAAAAAAAATCCATCCACATTGAAATTCAAGAATTTACAAAGGAAAAAAAAAAGTACATATATATATATGGGCTCATGATTAAAACAGTTTCTTGATTTTTGTTTGCTAGTAAACAACAGAGAAGAAAGATGAATCAGACTTCTTCTAATTGTATTAATTATAGTTTCAGCTGAAATTCTGTTTTGAATTTTTTTATAGTGGACTTGTTTGGTGGAGACACGATTAAAGTTAAACAAATTAATTAATATAATCACATGTAATTTGTCATAATTATATATTAATTACGTAGGCATCTTTTGTCGTCTAAGAATTATTCTCATCAAAAGTTAATTAGGAAATTACAAATTAATGTACAAGTTATAGATTTTGATCTTAATTATTAATATTTTTCAACCATATACATACTTTTTTTACTATATATATATATATTATTATCATCATTTTATATGCTAATATTATTCTGTGCATGATTACTAATGGAATATAATCTAATATTAATAATCTCAACTAATAATTGTTACGTATGAATTACAATTAATCATGCCAATATTTCAAATTAAATACATCAAAAGCAAGAAAAATTAAAAAAAAAAAAATTATAAGTCGAAGTTATCATAATTGGAAATAATAATGTGTGTGTATATGTAATTTTTGTATTAAACTAATGAATAAAATTGTATTTATATGTTTCCTTAAAGAAAATGTTTATATGTATTTTTCTTATAAATATTTTACTTTTTAAACTGCTGGAATATTTTCCATTAAAAACACCACAAATATGAAAAAAAATACTTTGATTAATATCTTACCCTATATATATATATATGCTTATTTCCAAAATTATATATTTATATCCTAAAGATGAAAAGCTCCACCAATTTAATCATTGAATTATTAATTTATAATTTATTTCCATATATATATATATATATATATATATATATAATTAAGATTATGATTATCAAAATCGGATTGGCCAGTCAAATTAGAAAATTAAGAATTGAATCAAAAACTTGTCTTGTCAGCTTTCATTTACCCGTCCCCTAAAAATCGATTAAAAAATCGATGAACCGGTCGATTAACCGGTGAATTGGTCAAATTTGATCGATTTTTTCGGTTCGAACTGATCAGATTTTTTTTTTTTTAATCAAAACGACATTATTTTTATCAAGTAAAAATGACGTTGTTTTAAGTTAAAAAAAAATTAAGAGAATTTCAATAATTTTGTTTTAATTTTACACGACGCCAAAATCATAACTTTATTTCATGTTATCCTATTACGTGAGTAGATATTTGAGTAAGTGAATGTTCATAACTTACTATATATGTAACTTTTAATTTAATATTATTGGAATGACACTATAAAAAAATATGTTCTTATATAAATTATTGATTTAATCATAATTGTATTATCTTTATTTTTAGCATATATATAATAAATATCAAATTATATATATATATCGATTTTTTTCGATTTAATTATGATCGAATTTTTAATATTCTGACTCTTTATTTTTATCAGTTTTTT
The DNA here is from genome assembly GCA_948193065.1 of Aleurites moluccanus. Taxonomy (NCBI): domain Eukaryota; kingdom Viridiplantae; phylum Streptophyta; class Magnoliopsida; order Malpighiales; family Euphorbiaceae; genus Aleurites; species Aleurites moluccanus. The sequence continues at coordinate 188,101 of CANXYC010340327.1, read as the reverse complement.
AATCGGTTCGGTTCTGAAAACATTGATTAAGATAGCTCAAGACTTGTGAACTCTAATCATGCAATTTACAAACACTATTTGATGAAATAATTGAAGCAAATATATAACATTGATAATGATTATGTAAAGCTAATTAAATTGATTTTTCCTTTCATGTCATACAACATTATATTGAACACTGTCTGAGGGAGACAAATCAGTGGCATAAGCATGAACGCCACAATTAATATATATGTGGTAGCAAATAGGAAGTGAGGTAGAGAAATTAAGGATAAGACTTAAAAAGACTGTTCAAGGTTTGCTAATTATATAATATTCTTTTTTAGATAACCTAATTGTGTTGATAAGATTTATGTGACACTCCCCTAACAAGTGGTACCCAATATAATTAGTAGTATTTCTCTAAATATATTGATTATTGTGTGACTTATAACTCTTTGACGACAATGTTATCAAAGTAAAGATGGATTGGTTGCAACAATTAAATCAGAAATCGATCGATTATATCCTATACAATTAGTATTTCTTCTTATTTTCATTATATTAGTTTTAACTTAGAAATTTGTTAAATGTAGTAATTATAATATATGTGGATAATTTCACGTTGATTAATGATAAAAATAATAACTCAACCTAAATGACTCGTATCATTTTATATTATAAAATTTAACTTATTATAAGTTGAATATTTAATAATAATACTAATACTTTGACTTTGGGTAAAAAACATATCCTTCCTCTTTTTACTTTATTATTTATATGAGTTAATAATTTCTCATTTTAGTGATATTTTCAAGACGATAGATGTGGTGGCTCACAACTTAACTTGATTTTTATTTTTTTTATTTTAGGAAATAATTTATAAATATTGAAAAAAAAAAACTCTTCATAATATCATATGTATTTTATTAAAGATTATATTTTTAAATTTTCATCCTAAGAAATAAGTTTTTTTTTTTCCTAAAAAATGAAAATTAATAAATTAATTCTCTAAAATTATTAATAATTAAATTAAAATTTTGATATTATTTTTATTTAAATAAAATGAATAAAGTGAATAAAGAATCTGATTTTAAAAAACATTATTACTAACTGAACATATGGGCCACCATAGGCACCCCCCATGGGTAGGAAGTAACCAAAGAGACAAATTAGAAAGTGATGTGTGTGTTGAGTCCACCGCCCAAACTCGATTGAGTGCCCCCATCTTTGGAAGATTATTATTATTACGTATACTTTCTAAAGATTCCATCAATTGAATAATATATATATATGTTCTCAATTATAAAAGCATTATAGATAGAGATAGCTACATACATATAATCCTAATTAACATAATTAATTCATATAATTACATATTGCAAATAAAATTTACTTTATAATTTAATCGATCCAATTATTAATTGTAAAGTTAGCATTAATTACATATAGTGAAATTTTATATAGTCATGGAATGGAATTGAGAATCGATTGATGTCATGTATAGTAAAATTTTAAATCCCTAATTTTAGCCACAATATATCAATATATAATCAATCATAAAATGATATACTTGCTCTTGACCATTATAAGGAATGGCTTAAACATGTAGAATTTTAAATAGTAATTCTACCTACACTACTCACGAAGGTTTTTTCTTTTTTCTGAAAAAAAAAATAAAAATGAATACGAGTCGGGTTAATCATATTCAATTCAATATTATGAAAGTTAGAATTATTAAATTTTTTATCTGAAAATCAAAATAATTGAAATTATATATACATATAGATGTTTTTATGCTATTGTAATATAATTAAATCATTTTTTTCATAAAAATAAAATCGAACAAAATAATTAATTTATCAAAATAAAAAGAAACAAGCCAAATTATAAATCGTATTAATTTAATTATTTTTCAATTTAAATAAAATAAGATTATAAAATATCAAAATTAAATTATTCAAATACATTTCATCAGTGAGACAAAACAAATCATGTATATATATAATAATCCAACATGAGAATGGAGCATAAAAAATTAAAGGTTTGAACAATTTTTTTTTTATATATAAAAGAAAATTTTGATATAAAAAATATGAATTACATAACACATTGACAAATTGAGGATTTAAATATATGGCAAAATGAAAGTTAGTGATGGAGTGAATATGTGCCCAAATATTGAACAAAGATTTGTTTTTATAAAGAAAAAGAAGAGATTCAAATATAAATTTATTAAACTGCTACTTAAATTATACTAAGCCTGCAATCCAAGTAAAGATCTTAATAATAAGCAAACAAATGCAGAATTAAAAATGAAGATTTGCATCTCAAAGTGAACTTTATTAGTGCATAAGCTATAAGCCACAGCTGGCAAAATCCCATTATTAATTCATGCCAATATCCCCTTAAATTAATACATTTCAAGTGAATAGATACCCTCCAGAAACAATAATAAAAACTTTGTTAAACAATTCAATTTATATAGCATTTTGGAATGTCATCAATTAATTTTTTACTTAATTCATTTTATTTAAATAAAAACACTCTAAGATTGAGAATAAGATCTCATGAACGTTTTAGAGCACTGTTTATTTTGTATGGTTGTGAATTTTTAATATTTTTTTGTTTGTTAGATTTATTTTTTGGAAGCATTATTTCATGCAAGTTTTATGCATTGCAAAATTCACATTATATCTATGTTTTCAATAATGTGATACACTTATTTCATTGAATTTCTTTGAGATGACCAAATGGGTTTCCAACAATATAAATAAAATTTTTGACATTCGTGGTAATATTTCAAAAAATTTTTGTAGATAAATTTAACTTATTATTATGGATTATCAACGATGATCAAATATATCGAATAATAATTATTTTATAAAGTAAATATAGTAATTTGCTATATAAATTATAGAGTGTGTATTAAAATTAAACATATTGATACATCAAAATACTTTTATTAGTTCATAATTTAACGTGATTAATTAAGTTTACCTTGATTTACCCATGTAATGCACTATGTTAGGATGGCATGACCGATTGTTTTCTTTTTCACACATACTAGAATATTATCGACCCGAAAATTTGCACGGTCATTAAATGTTTCTTCAGGGGAGGCTGAATGTTGAAAAGTTCAAATCACACGGTGCTGCCTTTGATTCCAAAGGTCCCTAGTCCGAAAAATATGACACAACTCCAGCCCATCAGCTTTTCGAAATGAATTACTTTTCGAAAACATATGCTGGCAAAATGGAGAGATAATTCATAGAGCTATCTGTCATTTTGAGGAATATCAATTTTGTATAAAGGGAAAGTCGAATAACATGATCAGTGTTAAAGCCTCTCTCTTCTTCTAGAAATTGGAATCCTCCACTATGAGGTGTTATTAAAATAAATTTTGATGCAGCAGTCAGTAAAACTCAAAAGGCTGGAGCTGCGGGATTATGGGTAGAGATAGTTTGGGATTTGTTGTGTTTTTAATGGCAAAAAGTCCTAATATCACCAATCCGCTAGTCCTGAAAGCTCTGGCTCTTTGCGAAACTGCACTACTAGCAAGAGATAAACAAATCGAAATGGTGATTATTAGGGTTATGCAAAGCAAATCATTGATTCTATTAATAGAGAAAGTAAACCAGATGCGGATTGAAAGAATTTGATCCATGATACGTCAAAATCTTTTACGGAAATAAATTTTATTTTTGTTCATAAAGAATGTAATTGAGTAGTCGATAATTTAATTAGAAAAACCTAGTAAATGATTTCATCTATAATGATAATATTTATAGCTAGGATGAGCTGGCATAATAGCAAATGTTTGCAGCAGCTCATTTTTTGCTTGTATTCATGTTTTCATTTTATTAATAAAATCAGTCTATCTTTGGAAAAAAAAAAAAGAATGGACTCTTAAGTTCCTCAAGGGAGAGATGGATTGGTAAATATTTAAATCTAGGTTTTAGGATTGACACTCACTTATAGGACTTTATGGTTAATTTTTGTTGTAATTGCAACTTCAATCAATATTTTTGAACATTATCTGTTGTATATTAATGTAAAAGATATAAAATTCTATATAATAACAAAAAAAAAATGTCATCTTAAGTTTATAGGTTTTGTAAAAACTTTTTATTTAATAACAAAATGAGATTAGAAATTATTTTCACATATCATATCATCTTAAATTTGTGTAGAAATTTTATATTAAATTTTGGCATAGCGAAATTTTTTTAAAAGTCTATTGATTTTAGATAAATATCAGATTAATAAGTATCAAGATTCATTAATTCAAAAAAATATCGAAAATTGAAAAAATAACTTTTACACAAAAAGATTATTTTAATTTAATTAAAAACCACCTCAACTCTAAAGTTTACATAACTATATATAGAAAATAACTTTCAGAAAATTCTAAAAGTCTAATATGATAATTTATCTCTAAAAGGAAATAAATTATTAAATTTCCGTAAATAAGAAAAAAATCAAAAATAACTTAAATAGGAAATAAATTAAAACTAAAATAATATCTTAAATAGCATCTAAAAATAAATTTCCTACCAAAATTAAATAAAAAAATAAAAAAAATACCAAAAATACAAAATACAAATATAGAAAAATACTAACTCTTGTTAGTCTCCATTATTCTTTTTAGGATAGAGAAAATTCATCCATGAATTTATAGTAATATTATCATCAAAAGAATTCATGAATTTATAGTAATATTATCATCAAAAGAATTCTTAAATAAAAAAATTTTATGTTGAACACACATTGCCATAAAATATTCATAAAAAATATTAAATTTTTCAATTTTTTTTATGATTTTCATCCAATCTATCTAATCACTTTCAATTAAAATTTTATTAATGAATTTAGAATCAGATGCTGTAAAAAGATTAATGGTGAATATATCTTTATGATAATATTTTTTATTCTTATGAGTTAATGTTGTGATTTGTTGTGATTTCCTGATATTATTATGATTATCAATAAATGATAAAACTATTGCAGTAGATAATGATATTTTTTTGGATAATTATCAAATACTGTAGATAAATCTTAATTGACAATTGACATTATTTCTGAGATATGAATATTAAATATTTGATCTCTCAAAAACTCATTCATCTATTAAGTTAATTGACCCATCATTTGTGTTATATATTTTTCTATATGATTTACAATACGTTCAACCATCTACATTGTTGTGTTATAACAATAAATCTCAATTACAGGTATATTCTAACGTCCTCTCCTTGATGACATAATTTTCAAGGAACAAGCGCAAATTCGGATACCATCTGACATAAAAAAAATTTAAGAGTATATTGATTTTAGATGAATATCAGACTAATGGGTATTAAAATTTATTGGTTTGAAAGAATACCGAAAATTAAAAAAAATAACTTTCATACAGAAAAATTATTTTAATTCAATCAAAAGTTGTTTAAACCATAAAATTTACATAATTATACATATGAAATAATTTTATAATAATTTATTTCAAAAATAAATAAATCACTAAATTTACATAAATAAAAAAATAATTTAAATTAATTTAAATAGGAAACAAATTAAAATTAAAATAATATCTTAAATAACATTTAAAAATAAATTTTTTATCAAAATTAAATAAAAAAATATAAAATACCAAAAATATAAAATACAAATATGGAAAAACAGTACTCCATCAAATTTACAATAGGTACAATTTTTTTTTCCGGATACAAAATCATTGGGTGATATGAAAATGACATCAAGAGAAATAAAGTTAGGCAAGTGGGAACTCACCAACAAAAGATTTATGAAAAAAAAAAAGAGGAGAAGAAGAAAAAAAAAATGGTAAGTTGACTTTGGGTAGAGTATTGGCCTTTTATTCTTTTGCAAATTCAAAAGCCCAGAGTCATGTGGGTGAGTGTGTGCTCTGTCTGTCTATATAAAGCACCATCCCTTCATGCTCTGTCGTAGCCATCGCCAGAGCTGCATTCACATCTACCTATCATCTCTCTCTTTATATATTAAAAATCATTTAAAAATCTATTAACTGTCTTCTCTTTGATAAAATTCAGAAACAAAAAATTAAAAAAAAATAATTTAAAAAATGGGATTTCTTGCTCTTAGACTTGTGATTCTCTTTCTGGGTTTCTCTTCTGTCCTCTTTTCTCTTGCAATTCCTACAACCAGTTATTACTCTATCAAATATTAATGGGTTTTGTTTAAATATTTCTTCAATGCCAATTTTTCTTGATAATTTATACTTTTCTTGACAGGAAGCCTCAAGTCAAATGAAGAAAACCCATCATCAAGAGTCCAAGATTTGATGACTCAGGTCTTCTTTCTATTTCTCTCTCTGTTTCTTTGTGTAATTTTGGGGATTGAATGATAATTTATACAAATTACACTCAAACCCATCATTATAATTGCAATAATCTTTAATTTTCTTAAATACTCTGTATTATCGTATATAATTAAACAAGATAAAAAATCTTTAAATTCTATTTATTTATCATCTTTTCATATCACCTACCCTCTTGATAAGCAATTTAATAAGAAGCATGCATGCCCATTTCTTTCTTTAATTTGCATTTTTCAATTTAAATTCATATTTCTCTTTAAACCCATTTGTCTTGAGGTTGTGTAGAATTAATGTTGCAGGATTTGAATTTTGGGGAAGAGCAACTTGATTGGGTTGAAGGGTATGTTAATGGAAGAATGGACTTGGAAAGTACAGACTATCCAGGAACTGGTGCAAACAATCATCATGATCCAAAAACCCCAGGAAGAGCTTAATTAATTAATAATAAAAAATATCCAAGATTTGAAGATATTTAGTTATCCATGTGCAGATCAAGAATTTGAAAGAAGAAGAAGTTGTTTGGGTTTGTCCATTGTTATATATATTATTAAGGAGATGCTTGTTTGTTTGTTTGTCAATTTGGAGTGAGTGAATTAATAATCTAACTTTTCTTTTTTAATTAAGAATGTAAAGGTAGGGATTGGGGGAGTATCTATATATCATTTTGTACAAGGAATTTATATTTTGGGTTCTAATATATATATATAATATGGTGAATTGGTTGTGGATTTAATTAATTAATTAACTTGGGTGGTGCGAATTGTAAATTTTTATTTTGTATTAATAAATTGGATTGTATGTAATATATAATGATGATATGATAATAAAGTGGGAATTTGAGGCCTAAAAACTATTGGATTTGAACTATAAATTAACATTAATTAATTAAAAATTTAAAGCAGATATGCTTCCAAAAAGTAGTTTTGAATTTCGACAACACGATTCAAAATAACTGTTACTTCTCCACGTGGATCCTGCATACGAAAATCGATTGAGTAGGGATATTCCTATTCAATTTATAATAATATCTAAAATCATTTTATTTTAATTCTTTTTAGATGATCGTTAATACTAGATATTTGAGTTTTTAATAATTGATTTAGAGTTTTTAATAAATATAATGGTTGAAATAATATTATAAAATTTATAATAATTAAAATCGAAGTCAGAAAATTAATTTTAAATAAATTGATTATTAATTTTATATAAAAAAATTAAATTTAAAAGAGACAAATGAAAATTTTTTTATAAATTAATGAAATTTTTTTTAACAGCTAAAATTCATCTAAAATTATACATAGTTTCGTTCTTAATAATAAAAAATTTAAAATTAAAATTAAAATATTAAATATTGAAATTTTTAATTTTTTAATAGTTGATTATTAATTAAAATATTTGTAATTTATCACTCAAAAACAAGGTTGAAACTTTGCTACTGTAATATGAAATTTATATTTCATTTAATAAGTGAGAACTACAAGAGGAATTATAAATTAAAAATGTACAAACAAAATTGACTAGTAGCAGTAGATGAGATACTGCCTGCAATAATATGTTAAAAAGTACACAAAACACATATTTTAGATTCATAATTTGAGAATTCTGTTTATATAAATTCGACTAGTTTAATGAATAATATGTATACAAGCAATTACAAACAGACCTTAATTATTAAATAAAGTTTATATTAAAATTAAAAATATATTCTTAATAAAAAAATTTAATATTAAATAGGTTTGGTAATTCATGTGAAATTTAGGATAAATGATATTATTATGCTTTTATGAGATTCTAAAATTTGAGTTAGTGTTATGGACTTTTTGTAATCCATGTAGATAGATTTGATGCATGGGCTTTGAAGTTTGAAGCCCATTATTTTTCAGTTTGGCTATAAAACTTATTTTTTCTTTCTTCTTTTGAACGGATTTTTAATTTATTTATTTTTAAGATAATTATAAAAAAAAAATACTTTAATTTTTTTTTTATGATAACATAATATTCAAATTAATTAAATTTAACTAATCTACGATCGAGTCTGAAGGGATTTATAAAAGTAAAATTCTCTAAATATTAGACTTAACTCGTTTATATTCGGGCGGAGAGAATTTTATAAAAGATAAAATTCTTTTAATATTTGATCTGATTAATTTATATTTAAATTGAGAGGATCCTATTAAAGATAAAACTCTCTAAATATTAATTTTTTTCATTCATAATATTCGAATTTGAGATATTAATTAAAATAAACAAGTTGTTTACTACGACATTTAAGAAATAATTGAATATTATATTAGAATTTCTATAAAATCCACAAATATTGAAAATTTTCAATATTGTTGTTTCAAGCAATACAAACTTAATATTCATTGTTAAAATAACGAGGTCCAAAGTGACAAATGTCCACCTAATACCCAACAGACCCATGAGGCTGAGCTCTAAAACAAACAATTTCACTGGCCCATTTGGTCTTCAATCAAGTTGTATATAATTTCTCCACAAAATGTTCAATTAGCTCTTGTCTTGCCTTGTCTTTTAAAATAAATTTTTATGTATAAAATGTCGAAAATCAATTTTTATTTTTTAATCAACTTAATAATTTCTATACGTTTACTAGTTCTTTTAATTAGAAAAAAAAAAGCAATTTAAACCAAATATGTAATTCATGCAATCAATTATGTAAGTAAAATTCATATTTATCCATTATATTTAAAAAAAAAATTATTTTTGTTTAATAGCATTTTTTTTAATATAAAAAAATGATCGAATTTAAATTTTTATTTAAAATTATATATATTTATTTCGGGCGGACAAATATAAAAGTTTTAATTAAGCGTATGTGAAAGTGAAAATGCGGATGAGATGTTTTGTTACTTTTTGTTAAATCTCTTAAGCAAAAGTCCAAGTAAACGTTTGAAAAGGTAAGTGGTGGGACCAAGTGAAAAGTTCCTTTTTGCTTTTGAGGGTACCATTTTTCCAAGGTTGAGGATGAGATTTTTTATCAAAAAATAAAAAATAAATGAGGATGAGATTGCTCTTTATTTATCACTCAATATCTTTTTCTTCGTGCTCCAAAGCCCCTTCCCCCACCCACTAATTTATTACTTTGGATTGTTTAATAAAATTATTATTAAATATATAATTAGTATAAAAATATGATTGTTAAAATGTATATAGCTATAAATAATTTATAATTATTTATAAAATTTATTAATTAAAGAAAAATTTTATTATAATTAAAATTTTTTTATTAACTAATCAACTAACGTAAATTTTTTTAATTAGAGATGTGCATATTAACAATCGATAATCAAAAATATATAGTTGATCAATTAAACATCCCCTTATATATATATAATTTCATTAAATTTAATTCTAAATAAATATCATTCTTCATTTTCTTTATATAATGTGCGTTTTTTAAAATTAAATTTTCTCTTTAAATAAATCTAAAATATTTTTTTACTCTAATTTATGTATTTAAATATTATTTCAAATTTTAAAAATTACTTTTTAAATATGAATTTAAAAATATGAATTTGAATTTATAAAATAAAAATAAAACTCATAATTATTTATTGAACCAATTCTTAGTAGATACAAAATCATGAAATTAATATTGGATGAATCGATAATTTATTATGCATAAAAAATTGATTTAGTTTGGTAAAGTAATTTTTTTTTTTTTATAAACTAATAAAAAAATTTCTACATAATTTGTGCATACTCACTTAAACATATACATGGCTATGTACCTAACTCTTGTAGCTTATTAAACTTCTAATCAACTTCATATGAATATCTAAATATTTGACTCATGAGCTCTTGGAATTTGTTGGCTAATGAATGATATTTTTTTTATCATTTTGTCTTTTGTATATTCATTAAGTTTAGAAAAATTAATAAAAATATTTTATATTCCAAAATTTGACATTATGCTCCATCTCTTTGAACTTTTCATATGCATTTCTATTCCTCACAAGTCAAGTTGCCAAATTGAGTTGGAAAACCCAATTTTTCCTAGTGAATATTGGGAAAAGATGGATCAACTTGTGCGTGTGTTTTTAATATTTTTATTTGTTTTACTCTTAAATAAGCCATGTTTTTTAAAAATACAGAATTTAATTAATAACAAATAAAATCAACTTAAATATATGTCCATACACAAAATAATGAAATATGATTTAGAGTCAATTATTAATATTTAAAGTTCAAGAATATTAATTTAAACTATTTTTTCTAGCTAATAATTGATATATATATATATAAAGTAGCGAAATACCTTCTCATTAACTTCTTGAAAATTAAATTTATATAATTAGGGAAATTATAACTTTATTATAAAAAAGTGGTAAAATTTTAAAAATGTAAAAGTTGAAATGATAGAAGTTCAATTAATATATTATTTATATATATATATTTTAAAGAATTTATATTTATTCTCCATTAAAAAAAATTATTATTAATTTATTGCCGAAAGATTCATCGCTGGCATTAAATTATTATCAATAAAAATATATTTAATAATTAATATAATTCCTTGTAATTTATATACAGTTCCAATTTAATAACTTAATTATTCAAAATTTTGCCTTAAAAGCCTTATTTTTTTTTTATTATATGTATACACAAAACACACAAATTGGCAAAATTAAAAACAATTATAAATAAGAATACTTTCTCCATTATGATGCAGATTGTCTCAATTATGTGAATCTTGATGAGACGATAAACAATTTAGGCATTGAAGATATTGATTTTTATTATAAAAGGTGGGGCCCCGCCCCAGAGCTAAAAGAAGCAAACTGACAGAGACTTTGAAGGCGGCGTAAATGTAAGTTTTTCATTTTTCTTTTTATTTATTCTTTCTCTGAGATGGACCCCACTTACACATGGTCCCTTTTTCCCTTTTTTTAGCCTTTTGCTTTTTCTTTTCTTTTTCTCACGTCAGCTCCACCCTTAGCCACTACAAATCTCTTGGTCGCTAACCTTTGCTGACTCGGATGCCAGCTGACACCAAATCTCTATTTCTTTCCTCTTTTACCAACCAAATAAATAACTCAAGATTCCATTTCTCACTTCAAAATACCATAAAATGAAAAATCTATATTTTTATAATATATATTGCGTATCATATTTTTTTTTTTTAAATTAAAAAATCCATCGTGATTGGGAATAGCTTATTTTATATTTATATATGTAATTATAAATAATTATTTTTAATTAATTAAGCTTTAATTGATTTAAATTTATTAAACCATTAATACATTTCAACAAAACTTGTAAAAAAAATATTTTATATGTAAATACATTATAAATGAATATTTTAATTTTGCAATAGCAATTTAAAAGAGAAAAAAAAAGCCATATTCATTTACTTTTATTATAATTTTTTTCTAATGAATATCTTAATTGAGACAAAATTAAATAAATAAATTTAAAATAAATTAAATTAATAAAAAATAAAAATTTTAATTTATTATTTGAATAATAACGATTATAATAAAAAATAATTCTATAAATTTTTTTTCTCATATAATTTATTTTTAAATTAATTTATATATAATTATGTGATAAAATTATTTTATAATTATATTTTATTTAAAATAATTATTTTTAATAATTATTATAGAAATATAGATAGAAAAATTATATTTATTATATATTATTATTAATTTAATAAAAATACTTATAACCTCTCTCTAAATGTATATATATACTAAAAAAAATGCCTAGATATTATAAAATTGTATAGTTCAGCATATATAGAGAGATATACAACTGGCATTAGCTTATTGTTTTAATATAATTTTTTTATTTAAAAACGTACGTAACTGAAAACCCTTATATTTTTTAATTGATTTTTTTTAAGAAAAAGACTGAAATGGTGAAATTAAGGAGTGCTTTGTGACAGCTTTCTATCAAAAACAAACTTGACAAAAGGAAAAATAAAATTGCAAATATTTACAAATAAAAAGACAAAAAGACTCTGATCCTTTCACGTTCTTTATACTTTATCATCTGGGACTTTTTCTGGGAGGAGGACTTTACTTGAGAGGGTTTTATGGGTTTCTACTTTTTAGTGAAAAACAGAGCAAGATGGAGAGATAAAAATGGTTGCTTTATAAACCCTTTTTCTCTCTAAGTCGCCAAAAAGGCCCTTTATCTTCCTCTCTCTCTCTCTCTCTCTCTCTCTCTCTCTCTCTTTCTTTTGCCAATTTTTTTTTTTTCTTTTTGCTTGTATTTCTATATGGGTCTTGCAATAGCTCTTCAAAGTTTCAATCAATTATTTTGATACAAAAATGAATAGTGCAAATATGAGTCTGTTTAAAGATCCGGCTATCAAGCTCTTTGGTCGAAAGATTTCGATACCCGACACGCAGATTCCGGCCAAATCTCCATCCAAGGTATTCTATCTCTATTTCTTGGTTTTCAAGTGAAATACCCATTTTTCAATATCAAGTTCTATGGGTTATTAAGGAATTTGTGTCTGGGAGATAGAAAAGATTTAAACTTTTAAAGTTGTTTTTTAGACGAATCTCGAGGATTGATCCTTAAATTTTTTCTGGGGTTTAGTTTTTCTATTGGTTTTGTGGGGGCTATTCTGGTTTTGCTTATAAAACAACCAAAAAAGTGTCTGTGTTTGAGCTTTAACTGAATCTTGAAAACTAATGTAATGGGAATATGTTGTTCTTCTTGTCTGGTTTTTTCTTGGTTCCATAAAACTGAACTGAAAATGTGAAAAATCTTGGTTTTGACTTTTAGTGTTTATTTATTGTGGAAAAAGTATATTTCTATAAGGTTAATTTGTTCAAAAGGTGTTCTGTTTAATGTACAGCAGAAACAAGAGTAATCTATCTCTTTGTTTTTCTTTTGTTTGATTATTATTATTGTTATGATTATTTTTTTATCTCACTCAGAAACAAGAGTTCTCTCTCTTTGTTTTTCTTTTGCTTGATTATTATTATTTTGATTATTTTTTATCTTACTCTGTTCATTTTTCAAATACTCTTAATTGCAAAGATGCCTAAAAGTTGTGTTTTTTTTTTTTTTTTTTTGAGAATTGATATATTTTTCTAATATTAGCAATATGGTGAAAATCTTATTTTAAATGGGTAAGTAATTCTTTGATTTCTGTCTTTACAGTGAATTAATTTATAGAAAGATGAAATTATTACCTTTGGCAACATTCTGTGTTATTATTATTATTATTATTATTTGGAAGAAAAAGCTATGCAAAATTTGGGTTTGTAAGCTATGCAAAATTTGGGTTTGTCTTCCTTTTTCTTTTGTTTTTTCTTTAAATGTTATATTTATGATTTTTGTGTCCAGTGTGGGTCATTTAGTTACATTCCATTTGCTAGTGGCAAAAAAGATACAGTCAAATGCATTTTCTGCTAGCTCATAATGGCGATTTTAGTGGCAATCTAATAATGGAGATCATACTCCTTACTGCTTAGAAATTTTCATGTCTTGTAAGGTTAAAAACTGATTGAATTCCAATATTGTTCCTCATTCTTTCCACTCTATTAAACTGTTGCTTTCTCATATTTAAAGTATGTTTCTGAGATATGGATCATGTTTCAATGTGGTTAATTCATATCTGATATCTGAACATGGTTGCTTGAAGTTTTGCATGTTATAATTTGTGATACAAATATAATGAAAGTGAAGAAGAAAATTGTGAAGAATCAAAGAAATATGACCTATTAGTTCATTTTTTCGAGGATTGGAAATACGTATATAATAGTGGTTGTTTCCCTTTCTTACAAAATTCTTCTAACATAAACCCTTTTTATTCAAGCCCCGCGATTTCATTTCTCCTCGCCTCCTTTGTTTCTTTTAAATTTCCAATTCTCAATGGGTTCTAATAATTTTTGTTTTGAATTCCAGAACAACTGCAGTGAAACTACAAAAGGAGAAACAGATATTCTTAGTGACGACAATTCTGGAGAGCCAGACAAGTCCACTGCTTCAGGACAAAGCAAGGAAGAAAACCAAAGCCCTTTGCAAGTGAAAGAAACACAAAAAACTTCCAAGTTGGAGGAAGACCAGGGAGACGCTAATAGTGTAGACCAAGAGAAAAGTTTCAAGAAGCCAGATAAAATCCTACCTTGTCCACGATGTAACAGTTTAGACACAAAATTCTGTTACTTCAACAACTACAATGTCAACCAACCAAGACATTTCTGCAAGAATTGCCAGAGATATTGGACAGCTGGTGGAACAATGAGAAATGTTCCTTTTGGTGCTGGGCGGCGGAAGAATAAGCACTTAGCCTCTCAGTACCGTCAAATATTAGTATCTTCTGATGGGGTGCCTATTACGAGAATGGAAAAAGACTTGGCCAATCAACAACTTATATCATCTGTTGAATCTGCAACCACTTTGAGGCCTTCAATAACAGGAAATGGGATGGTTATAAAATTTGGCCCTGAAGCACCGCTTTGTGAATCCATGGAGACAGTGCTTAATCTTGGAGACCAAAAGAGATCTGCTGAGATTAGTTCAGTCAATTGTCGAGATAATGTAGAGGAGCCATCCTCATGTGGATCCTCCATGACGACATCCAGTTGCCGTGGAAATGAATTATCTGAAACTGTTGCACAAAAGGAGCAAGTTGGCGTGCCAGGATCTTCTGATGAGCTGAGTGTTTCACATCCTGTCCACTGTTACCCGGTTCCTCCATGGGTTTTCCCCTGGAATTCTGGTTGGAATAATGCAACTTCCTCAGCAGCAGCTCAGCAATTAGCTGGGCAACCTGTTATGCCAAATAATAGTAATTCCAGTCAAGTTCAATGGTGCCCTACACCAATATTGGCAGTCCCAGGGTTTTGTCCACCAAGCATCCCTTTACAATTTGTACCGTCTTCATATTGGGGTTGCATGCCTATGTGGGCAGCTGGAACAGGAAATATGCCAGGAAATGGATCTAATGGTTGCTCTTCCCCATCATCCTCTACTAGCACAAGTTGCTGCTTTGGAAATGGCTCGCCAAACCTAGGCAAGCATTCTAGAGATTCAAATCTTACGGATGAAGAGAAAGCGGAGAAGTGCATATTGGTTCCAAAGACACTGAGAATTGATGACCCAAATGAGGCCTCAAAAAGTCCATTATGGGCTACATTAGGTCT
This sequence comes from Aleurites moluccanus, assembly GCA_948193065.1. NCBI lineage: Eukaryota > Viridiplantae > Streptophyta > Magnoliopsida > Malpighiales > Euphorbiaceae > Aleurites > Aleurites moluccanus. The sequence goes on along the minus strand of CANXYC010340327.1, from coordinate 172,636 downwards.
TAAACTTGACCAGAAGAACCCTGTATCAAAAGGTACCATCTTCAAAACTTGTGAAGCCAAATCAGAAGGAAAGGACCATGTATCTGACTCCCATCATATACTGGAAGCAAACCCAGCTGCTCTTTCTCGCTCTCATACTTTTCAGGAGAGCAGCTAAAGGTTCATTGCTGAAGTTTTTGTTGATGGACTTCTTTCATGCAATATTTTCTATTGATATTGGAGGGATTTGTTTTCTGCGGACTGAATGTTGGTATCAGCTTTCTTTCAGAGCTTGTGCTTTTGTACTAAATTCTGATTCATTGAAGTTGAAGAAACAAGTCCTCGAGAAATCAAAAGTTGCATTATAATCAACTGTGTTGTCTACGTATCTTTTCAAAAGAGTTCACCCTGTAAATATTTGAGGATCTTTAGTGAGTGTACTTATGGTCTGCTGCCTGTTGTAGGTTTCAGTTCATACACGTGCTTCTCTTCTGCTTTGAGTTGACTGAAAATAAGAGCAAGTTATACTGAATGTTGTATGTATAATTGAAAACTGTGCTCAATTACAAGGCTAACCTATGTTCTGCGAATTTGACTTTTGAATACTTGATTGTTGCTATATTTCAATCGTCAAATGTGGAAGTATTTTTTTCAGTTCTTGTTTTCATACTTATCTTTGGGTTTGAATTTACATATATCAGTGATTTAATGCTTTCATATCAACGACTCTCAATTGTTCATTTGACCTTCAAACTTCAGCTCTCCGTGCAGAAGTTCATGGGGGGCTTTTAGATAATTTTGGTGGTTGTTCCCAAGTATATCTGGCTTTGACTATTAGTTGTACATTTAATACTGATTTCCAGGTGAAAATTTTAAAGTTCATGAACAGGCAAATCTTTGTGCTTAAGGCTGCTATCTTGGAGATGCCACTGCTTCATAGTCAAAGTCATGGCACATTTGAATGGCCGCATTAAAGTTGAGTTCCTTGTGGGAGAGAGAATTTCCAATAAGGCAAATCCTTTATGTTTGAATGGCCTAAAAGAATTTCACTTTTCTCCTCTTTTCATCTTTCTTTTAATCTTCTCTCTTTGTAAATCATCCAAGTGCCAAGTACAATGTTTTGCGTAACCCAATAAAGCCAATCTTTAAACCTTGCTTATAAATGCCTCTCCTCTTCATTTTTACAGGAAAAAAAGCATCCTTTTAAGGCAGGAATGATTCACCACTCTTAATGAATCTGTCTTTTGGGTTTATCTCCTTTGAAAGAGAGGCTTGAGAGGAGTTTCCGAGACGAAAAAAAAAGTGAGGTCATTATTATTTATCATTAAAGAGAGAAAAAAGTAAGACTCAAAATTCTTTCTTTAAAGCTTTTTTAAAAAATATTATTAGGAACATGGTGTTTATTTATGCCTTTATGAACCTTTCATATTATTTTATTAAGTGTTTTTTTCTTCAGAATATGAACGACTCCAATGTTAATAGCTGTTATGCTCTTTTATTGGGTCCTCTTGAAATCAACGAATTCTGTATTAATCATAGAACTCTGCAGATTGCAAATTCAAACAATTTAAAGGGAAGGACTAAGGAGACAATGTAAAAGGCTAAGAGCTAATGAATATTGCAATTTCGAGATGAACCCTTTTTTGTTTTACTGTGCTAAATATATTCTCACAGCAACTTAGATTTAGTGCAATTTGAACAAAATTTTCAAACCAAAATACAATAAAATTGGATTATAAAATTTAAAAAAAAAATACTTGAACCAAAACGTTTAGGGATGAAGATTTGTCTCATTTTATGAATAAAATGATTTGGTATCTTATTTAGTAAGATTCTCAATGTCTTAACTCTTAATTTTACCTTTCATTGAAGAAACCTGCCAAGTTCTCAAATGTTTTATTTATTATTTAATGCTGTAGATATTGATATATATTTTTGCATTTAAAAATCAGTTATCATATTAAATAATCATTTTATAGAGATAAGAACGTGATTTACTCGTGTATCCATACTAACTTGACAAATTAGGTATTATTATTATTATTATTGCAGCTTTTGAGCAAAAAAAATTAAAGAACCAATATATAATTTTTTTTTATAATGTCAATTTGTGTTGGTCTAAAGATGATATTTCAAACTTTAATTTTAATTTTATAACAATATTATCTGATCATTTTTCTTTAGAGGAAAAATTAAATTTAAATTTATTATCAGATCAAATATATATATATATATTAATCATTAAATTAAGTCTCATGATCTTGTTGTGTGAATCTTTAGTATGTTGTTTGGTATCACTGATATCACACCTCCCATTTCTGCATCAAGTTTTTCAGTTTTACATTTAGTAATAGAATTAGGATGATAATTAATTTGTTAAAGCGTAACCTGAGAATTTTTCCACTTCTTCTTCAGATAACTTTAGCTGCAAATCCATTGAAGCTCCTTCCATAACTATATATTAACGATTCTTTTAGCTGATGAAGCACTACAATTGTTTTTTTTTTTCACAGAACCATACCATTTCTCCTGATTCCAAATTTTTTTCGTTCTTTTTGTTGGAATAAATTCATTATTAAAATTTTAAATTCATAATATTGACTTGTAATTACTTACAAATATATTAATTGAGCGGACAACACAAATTGATTCGAGAATAATCAGTTTGACAAATATCGTTTTCACAAATATGAAAATAATGACTGATCTAAATTCCAATTTGGTAATTGTAAATATATGCATCATAGGCTGAATATTAACCTTTCAAGTACACTTTCTAGCATGGAATGGTGAGTGGATTCAGCAGCAAAATCTCCCTGAGGCAGTTTCCCCATGTACACAATATGAATCTATATAACACATGAACATAGAAATAAAATTAGATAAATTAACTAATGAGTTTTAGCTCAATGATAATTGGAATCATCTCCAGACTAAAATATTGCAAGTTCCAATACATTCAGAGCTCAATAATTATATACAGTTATTCGATTAGAAATGTACAATTCTGCTTTAATTATATACCTTCCTCTCATTGCCATGGCACTGCATAAAAAATGCAGCTAACAATGAAGGGTAGAGAAGAGAAAGCAGCAGCCTGGCCTTGGCCATCAAATCCAAATTTTGGTTTAACAAAACAATTAAGTTGTTGATTTATGATCTAAAGTTGAGTGGTAAGCAATGGTATTTGTATAAGGAAAATTAAAACTTGTTATTAACGCATGATGATCATTCTCCATCGGCAGCAGGCCTGTTATTCTTGTAGTATTCGCCAAATCAAATGTTTTTGAATGTGATAAACAACATTAGTCCATTAAATTCTCATTGTTGTGGTCGTCTAAGTCGGATTAACTGTTGTTATTTGGACATTTCTTTTTCTTTTTCTTTTTTTTAACTGGAAATTATCATTGAAAAGTCCAATTATTAGTTGACCTATTGAAGCCTACAGTCAAATTAACTATTGACTTTTCCTTTTTTCCTTGTTTGTTTTTTTAGAGCAGCTATCTCATAAGTCATAAGCAGATAACTTCAGGACTTGAATAGTGGCAAACTGGCAACTCCAATTCTCCAGAGTGACCCTGAAGCATTCCTTGCTGTGTAATTAACTTAGCTTGGGCTGTGTATTGTCTTTCTACATTTCTTATTTTCTTTGGGTTGCGTTTCAATTGCATTGGGCCTATTCTTTTTTTATTTTTTTTTCCTACACTTATGTAATATGGGGTTGGGTTGTTTTAGATTTTTTATTTTTATTTTTTAAATAGTGACTATAAATTTAGTGCTATGAAAATGTAATTAAGGGGTATTTAAATGGATAATTGATAATTATTAATTTAGAATAAAAATATTTTTTTCAATTGATAAAAGTTTTAATCAGCAATCACAACTCCTACGTACTAACAGATTTTATCGATTTAAAAAATATAAATCGATAATTAATTTTTAATAATTATCATTCAAATATTTAATAATTTATCAATGAATATTTTTAATTGACAATAAAGTTTTGTAATTAGGGATCTAAATATTCCCAAAATTTTATTTAATAGGTAAAATTTATCATATGACAAATTGGAATAATATTTATTTTTTCATTTCTTCTTTTTTATTTTACTTTTTAGCTCTATTTTTTAGGGTTATTTTAATTAAATTTATTTTTGAATTATAAGAATATAAGTTCAAATAAACTAGTATCAATGGAAACCTAATATATATATATATATATATATATATATATAATAGCTGCAATTGTCAAGAATCATTGCATAAAACTATTTTTGCAACAAAATGTGTATGCGATCAATTTCACTTATCGTCACAGTAAACTCTATCGGGTAGATCTCCTTATAGCAATATTATTAAGTAGTGACATGTTTGGTAGGCATTTAATTGGGCAGAAAAATGGAAGGAAATTAGACAGGAAAGAAAGGATAGAAATGAAAATTCACTTCTTTCTATATGATCCTAGGTCCAAAGTTTGTAATATTTCTCCCCAGTTGTGGTGGAAGATGATTCATAACTTCCAAAAAAATTATTTTACCACCCAATCAATATACTTGAATGTGATTTTTAAAAAAATATATACATTAATATGATTTTACCATATATTTTAAATAAAAAAAAAAAATTTTTTTATATAAATTTAATTTGGATTGATATTAGTAACGGTATTAATACCACTGAATTAGAATTATAACTCATTAGCTTACTTAATTTGACATTTTTCTTTATCACCTCATTCCTTTCCCTTTAACGAAATCAAACGAAACAAGCATAGTTGGATGAATTGATGTTTTCATCCTTTCTCTACTCCTCTTCCATCTTGCCTATATATATTCCTTCCTCCCAAATCCAAAGCCAAATTAACATAATGGTGAAGTTTGAAGAATAGCAATAAGGCTTAATGAGGACAAAAGGTTAGGGCATTGGTAAGTTCAAGCTGCCTATCAAATCAATCAAAATCGAAATCAATCGCCATAGATAATGAAGTCCAAGTGACAATCACAGTTGCACTGCTGCACATATAAAGTTTACACGAAGTAAAATACACTTGCATAACAAAACACAGAAAAATAAATAAATAAATAAAAAGCTGTCACTACTAGTACAATCACAGTGGAGATTCCTTACATTCATTACTGTAAAACCCTAAGTAGGCAGTTTTCCATTTGTAGCTACAGTCCAAAACCCTAGAAAACCTTGTAAAGTTGACAGAAGTGGTAACCTACCAAACTTATCTTATATACACCCATCATGATACAATAATATTTTTCCATCAACATAATGGTAAACTCCATTAAATTCAAATTCTAAATTCGATAAGTATTAGTATATTAAAAAAAATTATTATTTAATTTAAAAAATGGGATTTATAATAAATGATGAAAGGATAAAATTAAAAAATTAATTTTGAGTGGATCCAAAATTAATATTGTCTAAAAAAATTAGGATTAAATGGGTAAAATAAATTTTTTTTTATAATTAATGATATTTTTAATTAATTTTAGGTGGGTGAATAATTAAATTTTTTATAAAAAATTGAATTTAAATGGACTAAATAAAAAACTTTATATAGATTAATGATTTTTTTGGAAAAATTACATTATATACTTTTTTTTTTACTTTTTTTCTTTCAATTTTATGTTTTTATATTTTAAAAATATGATTTTGATATATATTTTAGTATATATTATATGTTTGGTATATGTCATATTTTTTATTATTTTTTAAATATATAATATTTTTGAAAAAATATTTTTACAATACTAAAAATAAATTTTTTTTTTTAATATTTTAGTATAATATTTTTTTTCGTCGGAATGACTATCATCCATCAGAACCCTTATAGGACTCCGTCCCGATGAAAGTAACACCGATTCATTAGTAAAAAAATTTCCTACTTTTGAATTATATAAATAATTATTAACTTTTTGGTATATACATGATAATAATAATTTATGTGATCTATCACACAATAAAATCTAACTTTCTTGAGTAATTAATATTTTGTATAAATAACAAAATATATTTATGAGGGATGGTAAGGCCGTGTTACAAATGGAATAGTATTAAACTTAAATTTTCAATACAACACACTATCCATATATATTGAAATTAATAGATTTATAAAAAAAAATTATCAAATTTCTAATATATAATAAAATAGTTTATAACTTTCAAGTATATAATTTTAATGATTCTAACTATTTTAATGATTATCTAATATATCAAAAAATAAATTCACTTTAACAATTAAGTCCATCCATCATATTATAATATATTAATTTATTAAAGGACACCGACCAACATTCGGTTGTGCTTTTAGGGCACATGTAGTGAGCAATTTCGGTTTGATTTGCTCGAGCTTTAACATGCATGTGTGTTTCTCCAACTTCTTTCTCATCAGAACATATTATTTTGGTGGCAGTGTAGATAGAATATATGCTGCAACCTGCAAGAAATTTTGACTTAAAAGAAAAGTACTAAACATAGTAATGGCAATGTTTTTAATCAGAAGGAAAAAGAGAGGAAAATTTACAGACAAAGACCTAAAGATTTTCAGGACAATACTCTTTTTTTGTGACTGTTTTTCCTTAACCAACATCAAGCATGATCTTTTGTTTTAATTATTATTATTATTGTTCTTGTTGTATTGCTTTAATCTTTTTAAGGTAATAGTGGATAACAAGTAGAAATGTTGGTTAAAGTGAAATCATGTCAAATTATTATATTAGGTTTGCCTAATTTTTTAGACTAGCTAGTAAAATTCATTAAATATCCATCATTATGACCAACCTAATTTTTATGCTTAATTTGCTAATCAATGCATTCTCATAAAACATAAACACACATATATACATAGATGAATATGGTTGATTAAGAAGTAATAAAACTATACACATTAATTAATGAGAAACCAAAAATTACCATTATAGAAAATTAGAAAATTATGTGCAAAATAAAATGTTAAATTAATTTAAAATCAATATAGTCTTTTGTCCTAACTGTGGTCTTCTTCTTTTTGTTTCTCTTCTCTTCTTTTTATTTTATTTATATTTATTTTAAATAAAATTTTAATGTTAGATCTAATTTTCTTTATTTATATTTATGTTTATTTTATTTTTATATCTTTTATTTGTAAAAATTAGAATCATTTTTCTTTATGGAGATTTATTTGTTCCTCAAATATGACGAAAAATTTTCGTCTGATTTTTAAAAATCGAACTCATCGAATGATTTAATGTCAATTATAAATGGAGCGTGTTTTCCGTTGATATATCAATCACAGTGTTGGACTGAATATTATTACTTTTATAATTTGATCAATAAAATTTATAAGTAAAATTAATTTTATATTTATGTTAATCGTAATTTTTTCAATTATTTTTTTCAATGTGTATTTTTTTATGAATAAAAAACTCATTTTTTATTAAAAGAAAATTATGTGCAAAGAAGAATATAATAGAAGAAATTTAAATTTCAAAATTCTAAATTGAATTTATTTGAGGGAGCTTGCTCTTTTTGATAATGAATTAGACAAATTTGTGAAGGATGTCCATTTAGGTTGCAATTGTATATATAGAATAAGTCGCATAGCTACATTTGAAATGAATTTAGTACAAACTTAACGACATAGTGTTGTTTATCCCAAAGCACTTTTATGTATATACTTGAAATCTAACAAAAATAATTAATTCATCAGTCTCATAATAAATATTTTAATTATAAAATATATAAATATTAAAAAAATTAATTTATTTTAATCTATCTAATTTATTTATTATTTTAATTTATTAATTACTTTAATTTTCTTTCACTTTTTAATTTTCTCACATTTTATATTTTTTAATTAATTTTTTTATTTTTTAATATATTTTTAATGACGTTATTATTATTAAATTACAATAAAATATAATTTAAATTAATAAATAAAATAATTAAATTGAAACATGCCAAAAACAAAATAAATGAAGGGAGTAGTTACATATATCTTTACTTTTATTTTATTGGATATGTAAAATGTATAAATCTCCCATTTTATCTAACTAGATTATTTATGCTGTAAAGTTGTCATTGGGTAACCATGTGCTTGGCTCTCCACCCATTGGCATCTCAAGTTGATACCTCTATCATATTTATGGAGTTTCTTATCAACTAGATTTATGTGCTCAATATAGATTTAACTAGAAATAAGAATGATCATCAATAAATATTACATTCCATTAATTTTTAAAATAAAAAAAAATAATCAAACAATGGATCATAATTAATCTCTTGCATTATAGTCTTTTAATATCAAATTATTCTACTAAATGCACAATATTTGTTGATTACTTTTGTGCTTAAAAAGATCTAAGATTATAAATTGAGAAAAATACTATCTTATATTTTATATCAATATTTTATTGACTTATTCTACCTGGCAACTAATTAAATAGCCCAAATCTCTATTTTTAACTTTATTAAGAATAAATTATATATTATCACCTATAAAAACTCATTTATTTATAAATGAACATAAATTTATAATATAACTATTAAATTAAATAAATCTTATACCATTTATAATACTGTGTACAAAAAACTTCAAAAAGTTATCCTTTGTTTGCATGAGGTATCAAATTTGATCATTTGGCATTTTATTGTTATATATATATATATATATATATTATTGTAACGTCTAAATTTTTTTTGCTTAAGAAAGAATATTCTCATTCATTATTTATCCATTTATATAAACTACGCCTATTCTTCAATAGAAAAAACAAAGCAAAACAACTTCTTTCAAGTGTCCCAATGAAGGCTTCTTATATTTTAATTTTTTTCTGAAATTTTCAAATCTATGTATCCTTCTAATCTATTGAAATTAATAGATTTAAAATTTATATTTTAATCATAACAAAAAAAATATTATTTTTAATATATAAAGAAATTTATGATATTATTATACTTATAATTAATTAGAAAATATTACTCAAAATCGTTTAGAGTCAGAATAAAAAAATTAAAATATCGATCTCAATTATTTAAAAATTAAAATTAAGTTGAGTTGAATATTGTGGGTATAATTAATATCGAGTTTTGTTGGTAATATATATTAGAATAGTTTAGAAAATAATGAAGTTGAGAAAAATTAATATTTGATATTTTTAACTAAGCTCAAATTAAAAGAAAACAATAATGAGATTTCTAACATGAAAGAGTAGAAATGAAGGCTAAAACCCGAGTCTGAAACTGCAGGGTCGGTTTCAGTTTCGTACAAAAACAATATAAATTAATAAGTGAAAGGAAAATTATAGAGAAAAGAAGAAGAGAGAAGTGTTCGAGGTATAAGCCAACCTTGAAGAGGAGGGATTAATATTAAAAAGAAAAGAAAGAAGAGAAGAGAAAGGGGAAAAGGGCACAGTAGCAACTCTAAGCCATGTTTGGATATACGTCATTGTTAATAAATAATTGCACGGTTTCTTGACCGTCTATTTGGATTCTTTCTCTTTTTTTATTTCCTCTGACTCTACTTTCCATGCATTCCTTCACATGCACTTCCCAACCCTTCTTCCATGTTTCTCACTCTCTCTTTTCCCCTCTTACTTTTCCATTTTTATCCCATACCTTTTTCTTTTTTTCCCATGCAACCTTCTTTCATTTTTCAATCTAATTATTCTTCATTAGTTATAAATTTTTTTATATTTATTTTGATTATAAATAGACTATCTATGATATGTTTAAACGTACATCATTCATAAACTAATTACTGGTGCATATAATAGTATATTCAAGTTCTAACATTTTTAATTTTATCAGCTTGAATTTTTTATTTTCTTTTATTAATTAAATCCTGATCAAGAATTTAAATTCTTAATTTTATAATTCTATTAAACATAAATAATAATTTTGACAAAATATTAAATAAGATTACACTGATTACATGCCATTTATAATTAAAATTTTTCAATATATATAACATTTTTTTTTTATTCACTAAATATTTTTATACTATAAAAATTATAAAATTAATTTATACTTATATTTTATAATTAACGCTGATTCAAAAAAATTTAATATGAGAATTTAAATAAAAAATCTCTTAACATGAATTATTTCTATTCAAATACTTAACGAAATCTTATATCACTTATTCAACTTATACACAAATCCCACACTTAATGGGAATATTAAAATGGTAGTTTTTGGGAAATTATCTGAAATTCTCATTTTGGCTGATTAATTCTCATTCAATATTGATATATCATTTTAGACATATAAGCAAGACCAGGCGTAAGATGTACAGTTGAGTTATAAGATGAAGCTAATATATATAATTTATAACATGAAATTTAATCTTAATAATTGAAAGAAAGGTTGATTTTGTAATTTCAAACAAAGTAACATTCTTTCCACTTATTTATATTATATATATAGTTTCACCCTCTTGATCAATGCATTAATCTTTCTTCATTGTATTTGTGTGCCTTTTTAATTACTATTAATTTTTCTTTCTTTCTTCTTCCTCTCTATTATTATTATTATTTTAAACCTAGTTTTTGGCATCAAGAAACATTTCTTTTTTTTTTCTTTTAGTCTCTTGACTAGAGTAATGGAAGATCATCATCATCAAGAACCCAATAGTCCAAGAAACCATGGAGGCAATAATAATGACCAAAGAAGTAGTAGTAGTGAACCAGTAAGATCAAGATGGACTCCAAAGCCAGAGCAAATCTTGATTCTTGAATCCATCTTCAATAGTGGAATGGTAAACCCACCAAAAGATGACACTGTAAGAATAAGAAAACTACTTGAAAAGTTTGGTTCTGTTGGAGATGCAAATGTTTTTTACTGGTTTCAAAACAGAAGATCAAGATCTCGCCGCCGCCAACGCCAGATGCAAGCAGCCACTCTTGCAGAGGAGCAAAGAAATCACCACCAACAACCACCGCCCGCTACTACTGGTGGTGCAATTCAATATCAACATCTTGGTAGTGGTAGTGGTAGTGGTGGTAGCAGCACTTCTTCTATTATGGGGTTCGCAAATTCTCAATCTTTTTCTGTATCTCCTCCTTTTCTTGTAGGCTCCTCTGCTTCTTCTTGTGGAGGAGGAATTGGGGAAGAGGGTGTAGAAAATCTTTTTCCAATCCATAATCAAATGGGTTTTCAAGAAATGGAGCAGACCTCTTCTTCAATTTTATGCCACCCATCAGAGAATTCTAATGTGCACTACCAAACTGGTAAGTACATGGAAAATTTTTCTTTTTCCCTTTTTTTTTCACTATACAATTTATCCTTCATTTTCCTTCGTTAATACCCTAATTTTTTTTCTTTTGCTTAATATATTAGATAATTATATATTCATTCTTATTAATTAGCTAGCTGTATATATATTTAGGTTTTGTCTAGGTTTCATAAGAGTTACAGAATAAACTAGGTACCAACTTTTTAATTAATGATGTAACCGCAGTAATGTTTTATAATTAACTTGAAAATTGTACTTAAATTTCTGTGAAAATCAATGGTCCCCCCCTTCTTGTTCCATTATACCTAGAAAAATTCCATATCAAATCTTTAACCATATTAGGTCATCTCCAAATTATTCGTTGCCTTGTTCAATTTTAGGATGATATCTGTTTATTATTTTAATTAGATTCTGACCAGAGTATGAATTCATGACTTTGTATAGTTTTGGAAACGATCTCAGTGTTATTATTTTTATTTGTAATAATTAATAAATATGGTTTGTGTTAATTGGTATATCCAGGATTGATCACAGTTTTTATCAATGGGGTGGCAACAGAAGTTCCAAGAGGACCATTAGACATGAAATCAATGTTTGGTCAAGATTTAGTGTTGGTTCATTCCTCTGGAGTCCCTGTACCTGTTAATGAATTTGGGTTTCTAATGCATAGCTTACACCATGGTGAAAGCTACTTCCTGGTAAACATCTTATGAAACCTAATCAATTCCCCCATCATTTCATGTCTTTCTCTTTTTATATTTCCATCTGTTTGTATGTGATGTTTTTGTTTGAATTTTTAAAACTTATCAATCAATCAATCGATTAATAGTTATTTAGTAGTCGAGTACCCTTCCTTGCAGTTCAGTAGGTCCGGCCTTCCTTCAAGAAATTTCAATGTAAAAAAAAAAAAGATTAATTCTGGTTCATGTTCTTGTTCTTCTGTATCTCACTCACAATATTATGATTTTTTTTTTAATGGAAGATTGGTTTGAAGCAATGTTCAAATATAGTTAATACTAGAATTAACTTTTTTGCTTAATATGGGTAGAGCTAAGGAATTTTTTGAATTCCATGAAATCTCTCTCTCTTCACTTCACAGTTCACACTTGAATATATTTCACATAAATCAAAGAATCCAATGGTGGGATCATTTTATTGTACTTTATTCAGTTCAAGATTCCAAAAGGTTAAGAAGTATTACTGTGTTACAGTTAGCAATTCCGCTAATTAATTAAGTTATATAAGTAATCAGTAAATTAATAGACTGTCACTAGGTTTTTCTAACAATAATTTAATTGAGTTTTGACAGCTCCAAACTCTCTGTATATATATATATAATTACCTATTTTCTTAATTAATTAGTTATATATATTAATTAATTAATATTAGTTTCATGGAACATACATCAAAGAAGTAATTAAAATACTAAACTTTTTTGTTATTTACAGGTTTCAAGACCAACATAAAATGGTAACAAAGCTGCATCAAGAAGTGGGAGCTTCCTCAATTTGTTGGTTTGCAGCATTATGTTAGGGCCAATTTTTTTTTTTTACTATATATGAATTATATATTTATATATATAAATATGAACCCCCACTCCATCAGCCCAAAAGATAATTAAAAAAGGGGAAAAAAAGTGCATTGGCCTTTCTTTTCTTTTTTTCTTTAATTTAATTTGTATGTCAATTTCACAGGAAGCTTCCCCAAGCTCAGTATAATTTTACAGAAACGATGTGTCAGGAAAGACAATCTGTCTACTTGTTTAGATCATTAGAAATTAGTAAAAGAAAAAGGAAATACTTATTGCCTTGCCTTCGCTTCATTCCCTTTACTATAGGGAAAAAAATGAAAGAAATTGTGCAAGTAATGTAACACTACTTGTTCCATTCATGTGAGAGTGTGTTCAAATTTGCATGTTTATTTCCATTGATTTAGTAATTTAATACCTAAATATTTGTCTTATAATATGAAAATCAGAGTTTAAATTCTTACTATCTATTTTTCTATAATTTACAATGGTTTAAAATACAAATTTACATGCTTAATTATGATTTGATGAACTTATAAATATGCGAAGTGTTGATTAAAGTTTAATTTATCATGAATAATCATTTCCACACTTTCCTGATCATTGTTATAGCTTACAACTTAATGTAGATTAAACACTTGAGCAAGTACAAAAAGAAATCTAGATAGTCAATTCATTTCTATTCCTTACTGTTAGAGACATACATTAAAAGCATGATGGGCAGTATTAGAAATATTTAAAATCTATTTTAATTAGAAAAGAGAAATATTAATATACTCCTCTAATTATGAGGGAACTCAACTAAGCTCAGTTCATCATGTAATTCTCCTTTCCATCCCCAATGATATTCTCGAGCTTATCAATCAAAATAAATAAAATCTATTTAATGTCCATATAATTAAGAGCTTTTGGGTTTAAAATATTGGAAATAATGGAGCTTTGGACCAGAATGGTTTATAATTTACTTTTTTTTTTTCTAACAAAAATGAATGTTTAATAAGTATTTACATGGAAAAAATATATATAGTCCAACCAAATATTATAGAAGTCTTATCACTAATTAAATTTTAGCTTGTTTTTCATAGGTATGTACTTGTCCACATCATTCAGTGATGAACTTTCTATATCATTAAAATTAGTAGCTGTATCATTTGATACATATAAAAACTCTGTAATTAAGTATTTTTAGTATATTATTAATACTTACTAATACCATCAACATATTATTATAAATATGTATTAATTGTCAATTTTTTTTAAATAAAAAAATATATCAAATTATGTTAAATTTATCTTATTAAATTTAATATTTATTGATCATTGACGCATTATATTTGTGGGAATTATGAATATAAATAATAATTTTGAAAATATGCCATTGAATTGATTTAGAAAAGGAACCTAATTTCAGTAGATACACAAAACTCTTGGAAAAAAAAAATACATAATACCTTGACCACTCTATAAAAAAAAGTCAAATTTTTATATATATATATATATATATATAAATATATATAATATGAGTTATTTATATCTAAATTAAACTCACATCTACTCTCATGATTATAATAATTGAATCAAATTCAGTGAAAAGCATTCAACATTATTTGAACATACTCATATCTCTATTATATAAAATCTTTTAGATTTATCACCTCCATAAATTAATCATAAAAATCAACTAGAATCATAAAATAAGTGAATTAATGGAATTTATTATGGTTTTACTAAAAAATAAGCAAAATATATATAGAGAGAGAGAGGGAATAATATATTTATAAAAAAGAAAAAACAGAGAAATTATAACAGTTTGTACTGCTTACCGCAAGTAGCGGTTATTCCTCTTTTGCACTCAAATTGAAATTTATAAAATTAAAAATTTATATTTTTTTAACTCATAAATGTATATAATTTTATTTGTTTGGATTAAAAATAAAATTTATGAATTTTAAAAATATTTTTATAATAAAAATATAATTTATAAATTTTTTCATTAATTAAAATGATGAATTTTTTCAAATTTCACTTCCTATATGATATTTTAAAAACCTTCAAAATAAAAAATTATAGTGAATAATTTATAAATTTTAACTACTTTCTTACTAGTCAAATAATAAATTTTAACATCATCAATAAATTTCATGAAATCTTTTATTCTTATTCCATTAATCCAAACATAATCTTATTTCATTTTTCAAAATTTAATTTTAGGTATAGAGTTAATATGTTGTTGAATTATTGGCTTAGATAAGATTTTAAAATTTTATTTATTATATAATAATTATAAGTATTGGAAATGATAAAAATTGTGAGACTTTGGATATGGAGGGTTTTATTGGCATGTGAGAGGTAGTTATATAAAATATGAGAATGAAAAATAATGAATGGTGAAGGAGGCACCTGGGAAACAGCATTTTGGTGAGTGTAAATGACAAATATATAAAGAAATTACAGTAAAATGGTTGAAATGAAAAACCATCACTCAATCCCCAAAACACTCTTACTGTAGCTTAGAGGATTATTCCAACCAGTTCAGGAGAGTTACACAATACAAATTAATTAAAATCCATATGTTCTTTTATGATTGTATTTTAAACTTTTTATTATTATTAAATGGTGTCTTAAAAAGAAATATATATATAACAAAATAAAACCAAACAACCGTTAATCATCTTTGATTATATTTTTTAGGCTTGTTTATAGACGTAATTAGGGACAGGTGGGAGCTTTAGTCCTCTAATCTATTTAAAAGTGTATATTATTTTTTAATTAGTCATTCTAAATTTTTAATTGATCCTCTAAAATTATATTTTAAAAATAATTTTAAATATTAAAATTATTTAATTAGTTTTCATCATTTTATAAATACAAAAAATCAATAAAAATTTATTTAATTAAAAATATATTTTCATAAAAAATATAATTAGTTATTATTTTTTGAAAAAAAAAATTTTTAAAAATTTTTAAAAAATTTTTTTAAAAATTATCCTTTATTAATTTTTATTCTCCTATTAATTCTAGTCCCAAATAAAATTTTCTGCTTCAATATCTAGAAATGTCACTGACAAAGGTATACAGTCTATATTTTACTTATTATATATATATATATATATATAGTCATTTTTAAAATATTTCCTCATATAAACATCATACACTAATAATATTATATCAAATGATATTATGAATCAATGAAAAAAAGTATAGTACAAATAGTACTCACTTGAAAAAATTGTTAAATCTAAACAATTAAGTTTTGGGTAATGACGAATACATTAATTGATTGATTAATTTGCTTTCTTTTAATTTTTTTTTTAGCCAAACTTGTTTATTCATCTATTTTAAGAATAGACGTCAAAATTCAATGTTCATCAACATTAAACCTCTTTTCAAAATATATATATAAAAAAAAATGAAAAAAATATTATTTATCCATAATAATTATTGATATGTAAGTAATCAAATTAAGTTAATAATTTATATAATTAAATATATAATCTAATGATAAATATATACATTATTTGACTTG
Organism: Aleurites moluccanus; assembly: GCA_948193065.1. Taxonomy (NCBI): domain Eukaryota; kingdom Viridiplantae; phylum Streptophyta; class Magnoliopsida; order Malpighiales; family Euphorbiaceae; genus Aleurites; species Aleurites moluccanus. The sequence continues at coordinate 156,379 of CANXYC010340327.1, read as the reverse complement.
AATAATAAATTCAACTTAGATTCAATTTTCTCCTTATGCTAAAAAAATAATACAATGGGCGGCCAATTTTTACATAAGGACTCCCTAAGAGGCTAAGATTGCTTGGCTCATAATAATAATTAAATTATGGCATAATTAGAATTCTAAAATTTAAGCAAAAAGTTGTAACAGACTTATACTATACGATCGAATACTATCATTAACCATCTAAAGAAGATAAATATATATATTAAACAAAATGTAATTAATGAAAAGAGCAGAATGCATGCATGTAATTAATGTAAAGAAATTGGATTTAATAATTTATTCATGATACACAATGTTCACTTTCAAAAAATTAAAAATCCTATTAATAATTCGAGTGTTAACTTGTGTGAAGTGGAGTTTAGTAACTAAGAATTGGGAGTTATAATTTTAATTAAAACTTAAATTTTAAGGTTGAATAATATATATAAATGGTAGAATGTTTAAATTACAAAGTTTCTTAAATTTCAATTAGTATATTTAGTATAATCTATCAATGGAAATTTTTTAAGTCATATTTAAATAAGAATTATTAAATAAATTAATATTATGTTTGGATGTATAAATTTAAATTTAAAATTTTAATTTCAAATTTCATATTTTTAATTTATGATTTAAAATTTATAAATTTATAAATTTTTTTTTAGAGTGTAAAAAATTTGAAATTTTAGATTTTAGATTTGAAAAAAAAATAAAGATTTTGGATTAAAAATGAAAATGATAGATTTAAAATAATTAGGTAAAAAAAATATTTGAAATATTAAATTTTTAAAATGTTAGAATTTATTAAGGTCATATTTATTATGAGAGAATTTGAATAATCGAATATATAAAATTTTTAAATTTTGCTTAAATTTAACCGTTTGGTATTAAAAAAAAATTACAAGTCCATGTAAGGCAAAATTCATTAAAAATAAGTGTTTTAAAATCCCATCATTGAAGTGAAATTTAAAAAAATCCTTTATTTTATTATTTGATGGATTTTATTATTTTTATTATTATTTTAAAATTACCCTCTAATTTTATAGATTTAATTTGTCATTCCAAGTGATAAAATTTATTAATTTTATGGTTTCTAATTCCATAAATTTAATAAATTTCATAGATTTTAAATATCATCAATCCAAATAAGGTCTAAATATTTGAATCAAATTTAAATCTATTTAATTTTAATGACTTAAATAAAAAATTTATTCAAATCTAAATCTAATATTTAAATATTTATCATCTAAACGGATCATAAAATTAAAAAATTAATAATTTAATTTTTAACAATCAAACCGTCTTATTAGACACCATTTTATTCAACAAGTATATATATATGTCTATTGATTATGTTATTAATTTGAGTTACTGTTGACAATAATTATTAATTACTACATGAGTTTTTTTTTTCTCTATATAATATAGATTATTTCATTTTGATGAGATTTAATTAAAAGGTGAATATAATATAGATGATAAGCATTATAACATGTCAGGAACTGTGATTAATGTAAGAAAAGAAAGTTCAAATCTTTTTTTTTTTTTTTTTAATAAATAATTTCCAATGTTGTCAAAGAAAAAGGTAACATTGGGTATACAATTATTATTAAAGAAATTTGAGGTCAATCTCATTGATTTAAGATTATACAATAAGATTTACCTTTCTGCTGATCTTATATATATAATCCATGCATCTTAAATTAACAAAATAAAAAAAAAAAAAAAAATTATATATGCATTTGGATTCATTCATGCGGCGAATTAATTTGCCTTACATTACGCAGAAAGGGTTTATCCAACACAATAATGATATAAGCTATAAATGTAATTCTTTAGCCTAATTCATTGCTTTAATAAGGGTAATCATTATCATATTAAAAAAGCCAAAATCATTAGCACATCTATATTAATTAAATTAATTAATTAATTGATTGGGAGTATGTTACTATATCAACATTCATGAATCATATGCCTAAGAGAATATTCTAATCACAAGACAATGAAGAGAAATAACAGTAAAAGTTGCTCACAAAGATTCAATAATTTTATTTTATTTAAAAAAAAAAGGAAATTAATATTGGGAATTAAAAGTATGATCAAAGGGAAATTGTCAAATCAAGAAAGGAGTGAATTAAGCACTTCCTGAGGAAAAGTTTCCAGCTTTCAGATGTATGTCGGTACCTCAACAAACAATACTACTCGAATGGCTATGCCCTTAACTTCACTTTATTACATTTTATCTTTGATACTGAGGCATGATTTATGCATCTAATAATGATTAACACATGAGATTATAATTATAATTTATCCCAAATTAATTATTTGATCATTTTAATTAATTACTAATTCATAATTATTCAACAAGTTTTCATATAAAACGAAATTGTTCACAATTTAAAACAAAATAAAATAAGAATAACAACAATTAATACTGGTTCTTTGTTGCTCACAGCGAAAATTAATCTTTAAAACTATAATATACAAAATTATAAGAAAGTTCTTATAATTATTTAAAAAAGTGATTTAAATAACTCGGTTGGCTTGATTAATTTTTCTGATTTGATAATAATTAATAATGTGCTTGAAAAATACTATACTACTAATTGAGGAATCTAATGGAGTTAGGAAAAAGAAAATTTTAAAAGATTAATTAATATGTTGAAGGAAGCTCATGATTTGAAAGGCGTAAACTGTTCATCTTTTTTCTTCATCGTTGTATATTTTTACGTTTATTCAACTCTTATTTTAATATGTACGAGTTTTTAAAAGATAAATTTACTTTATTTTTAAATTATTTAATATAATTTATTTGATGTTATAATTATAATATTTATTTTCTTAATTAATAATATATTTTCTAAAACCATAATTTCTATCTCTCTTTCAAAAAATATATAATATATTTTTCATAAATAAACCATACTCTTGAAACGTATTAGAGTAAAAATCTGTCTTTCGGACAGTAATTAGGCTTTTTAGGGATTTTCTTCAAGCATGGGAGGCCCACTACAAACCTACTACCCAAGGATCTAAATATGAATGATTGGGCCATATAAATCACAAGCATTGACTCGGTTTCTAATTTAATGCAAATACCAAAGCCCACAGTTACATTAAGCCCAATATTAAATTATCATGTTTTCAAGTTTTTTCGAGATCATTTTTTTTAAAAAAAAAGATACAAAGCTGAATAGATTCATAATCAGCATCAAATCTTAATACATCAGAAAGAAATTGAGGTGGACAGTTGTTCCAAACCGTTTTCTTTCAAATTTTTTTTTTAATCACATTATCAATTTTTTAAAGTGTTTTGACACCCAATAATTTTTAATAGATAATATATGGTATAAAAAGAGACATGAAATAAGAAATGGAACCCATAATCAAACAAAGAATTCAGATTGCTAAAATATGAGCAGCTTAATTAGCATTCCTACGAATAAATGCAAATTCTACATCTTCAATCTCCTTTGCCAATGCTCTACAATCATCCAATATTAAACAAAAACTGGAAATATCGCTTCCTCGTCCCCTCAAAGCTTTGAACTACCAGTAAAGCGTTAGTTTCAACAATTACATGGTGCATTTGTTTAGCCTTAATCCAACTCAATGCCTCACGAATGCCAACGCCCTCAGCAACTATAGGTAGCATATTTCCTGCAACAGTTTGATAGAAAGCAAATTTAAAATTCCCAGCATGGTCCCTGCCAATACATCCCAGCACTACCTACCCTTTTTGTACAAAAACTGCAGCATCTACATTGATTTTTATCCAGCCAAGAGGAGTAACATCTTTGATACATCCACCCCTTAACTGGCCACCATATAGAAGCAAGGTTATTTTTTCGTAACAGAGAATTTGGTCACCTTCTCCACAAGGAAACCGACCAACCAAACACCAATCAGAATCTAAATCATATGTCGCAACCTCCAACCCTCCGTCCTCCTCTTTCGCTATCGAGATTTTTACATACATGTCTTCCAAGCCTGATTGGTGATAGACTAGGGCATGCCATTATGACTTTCAAATCCTCACAAGACTTCCTCAGATTTTTTTTTTTGGTGGTGAGATCAAAATTGAAGTGTCAGTGTGAATGTCAAAAAGTTGAAAATTTGATTCTCAGATTTATTTTATTTTTATATTAAAAAAATTAAACAATCAATTAATTTATAATAAATTTAATACTTATTTTATCATAAATTTTATATTATTTTTTTATATTTAATAATGACATTAATTTTTCATTAATTTTATCAGATCTCATTATTACTTTATCTAATGGTAATTCACTCACTTTTAATTCAAAAGTAAAAAAAAAAAAGTAACTAAAAATTACTATTATCATATAGGGACTAGATCACTAGTGTTAGTATGTTCAATAATATTGCCAATCCTATACAAGCAATACTTGGAAACTTCTAAACTTTACACTTTTTTATATATTTAGCTTTTAAGTTTGTTTTTATATTAATTGAGCTCTCAAATTATTGTTTTCTTATGTATTAAAGAATTTTTTAACAGTGGTTACAATAGTATAATTTACGCGGATTAAAAGAGTGTTATATTCATTTAATAAGCTAACTAGAATTTTATTATTGACAAAATATATCCCAAAATTCATAAACTTTGTATATTTTATTTATGAAACCCCCTAAATTTATTTTTCTATTGATTAAACCATCGAACTATTTTGGTATGGACGATGATAGTAATAGTAATGAGTATTATGATAACTCATATTATAAGAGTTATTATAGTGAGTTTGATGAGAATTGTATAAATATTAATCTTAAAAAAAATCAAATAGGATTAAATTTGATTCAAATGCAAATATTTCAGTTTTTTGTTTGAATATGATTTTTCAAAATGTTGTAGAATTTAAAAATATTATAATTTGATATTCAGTGCTCAAAGGATTTAGGAATATATTTATATAAAAAATAACGTAAAATAGTAAAAATTAAATATATCAAAAACTGTCATTAAATTTTATTTGTTAGCAATAAGAATAATGATGATATTTTACTTGTTAAAACCTATTACTCACATTATAAGTATCACCAAATTTATAAAAGTAGAATTACAATTAATGCATTCCTTGTTAAAATGTACAAGGATGAGATTGCAAACAACCTAATATCATTTTAAGAGTTTTGAAAAACTTATTATATACAAATTTGAAATAGGCTAGAAATTTTAGTAAATAAAAAATGCAAACTTTAAGAGATTTTGAGTACGTTTTGCCTATAATAAAATCTCATTTATTTATTAAATGGGCATAAAACACTATTAACACATATAAATTATACTTTTGTTAACAATTGTTAAATTTTTTTTTAATAAGCATAAAATTAATAGTTCACATGTTCAATCAGTATAAAAGTAAATTTAAGTGCTCAATAAATAAATAAATAAAGTTAATAGATTTCAAAAAGCGTTTTACCTGCTTGTAACTCAATGTTAACTTTTGTTCTTCACATTCCATCAATCAACTATTGATTTAAAGGGAAATTTATGTTGTTTTTACTTTAGCAATGTGGATTCTTAACCATGCAATCTGACAATATATTTAAACTTTATGTTAAAAAAGAAAATAAATGTTTACACAATTATTATTATTATTATTATTACATTGGGAACAAATTTAATATCAGTTGGAATTTGACTTTTTTTGATATATATGAAATTAATAATATAAATTCAACCCTATAAAATAAAGCTGAATACTCATATCAATTTGGTTGGTAATAAATTTTATTTTTTTAATTAATTAAAATTTAATTTGTAAAGCAAACACTCAAAAAATAATTCTTAATTGCATAGCTAAACACATCTTGATTTTCAAGGTATAATATTGGACCTGAACAGAAATTTATAAAAGGTAAAAGATTTTTTTAAAAATAAAATAAAAAAGTGCACTTTTTCATTAAATAATTGTTGAAAAAAGTAATTTTTTTTTTTTATCCAGTGTGATTAAATAGGAACCTGCAAAAGAATTTGCAGGAGAATCCTCTATGCAGTTACCTTTCTTGCCCATTAAAGCTACCATTCATTATTAATATTTATAATCATTTTACTCCATTTTTGTAGCAAGGATTTTCCAAATCCTTTCGCTTCGGCTTGGTAATGGGCCATACATATGTATAAAAAAAATTTAAAGTGAAATGAAAATATTAACATTAATTTTTAACATGGTGAATTTAGTGCAGTAAGTTTAATTATAAACTGTTTAAGTAATAATATAACACATTAATATATTAATTAAAATATACACTCATGATTTAAATAATTAATTATTTTTTTTATGAGATAATTATTATTTAATATATTTAATTATAATTAATTAGTTTATAATTTAATATGATAAATTAAATTGATTTAATATTTTTTTATTTAAATTAACAGTTTACCACAAATTCTTAATCCAATAACAAAGCTGCCACACTTAGTGTGTGATTAAGCCCATACATATGTAATATTTGCTGGTTGATTTTTTGGTATTACTATAATTTATTAAAAGAAAATACTGAAATAAAATCCATTTCAGAAAAAGAAGGCATATTTTTTGGTCTCATCTTCTGCACAACCCAGTAATTGTACCTAATCGTCATTTATCATTTATGTGCTTATTGCAATCACCAAAAACTCTGATTTCATATTTGGTAGAAAGAATAGCTCAACTAAGCTCAATCAAAGATTTTGGACCCCACTTTGATGTAAAATAATAGTAGTCTTGATTGATTGATTGATAGTTTTAAAAGGATTGTATTTAGTTATTGTATAATCTCAAATAGTAATTAAATTTTTAATTTTCTTTTATTGAACAATCAGTGTCATATGAATATTTGTAAAACAAACCACTATTAATATGGCACCTAAAAAAGTCACAAAATACATGAATAAAAGCACACAAACAGAGCATTGAAAACTCATGAAACATGGGCAGGTTCATATATACATAAATATATGTTTGAGTCAGTACTACTCAGTAGTCATAACAGAAGTAATAAAAAAAAAAAAAAAAAACATTCAAATTTGTCTCTGACTCTCTTAATTACTCATACAGAATGCCATGGAGGCATAAACGTTCCTGAGAAGCACGTCGTCGCTTTGTCCTCCTTTTTTTTGTTTTTTTCTTGCTAGATAAGTACAAAACTAAGAGGAAAATTTTATTTTGTTTTTTTTTTCTTCCAAAAAAATATATTTTTCAGCTCATGGAATATATCCAGCGGGTTCGATCATAAAGATTTTAAATTTTTATTATCAGAATACCCTTTCTATCGAAATTTTAAATTTTTACTGTTGGAGTTACTTAATGCTCACAACACTCTTCCTCTCTTTGTCTCTCCCCTCCTATTACTTTACCCATTTTTTGCTGGCTATTCTCTTTTTCTACTTAAGGAACTGAGCTGTATATTAAACATTGTTGCAAACGAGAGCTTAGAAATGAGGGCAAGACCCACTTTTTTTTTTTTTTTCTGCTTATCACCTGGTTTCTCCAAAATTATACCAAAAACCAAACTCATATTATGTAGCTCCTACCCCAAGAAAGTCTATAAAGGGTACATTGATTTTGTCATTCCTATTTTCATTGTCACCACAGAGAGAGGGATTGATCCTGTTGGTGCCTACTGACTCAGTCGCAGACACTTCCGAGTTTGAATCTGACTGACCAGATTGGTCCAGCACCATAACCATTCCCATGGACCCAGCTTCATACAACTCTTTTCTGCAATTACTGTTACCATAGAACTTGTCAAATTCCCCATTTCCCAATCCCATTGCCACCTCTTTTTCTGCAGTTGAACCTGTAAAAACCCAAAAAAATCATAAAAATTAATTAGGCAAAACTATAGCAAATCAATTTTGGTAATAAACCCATTAAGGAAAAATACATAAATTGACAAATAAATCATTTTAATTAAATAAATAAGTATACCCATTTGTGATGCTTGGGGATTGAACCTAGTGAAAAGTCGAGGGGCTTTAGTTGAAGGTGTGAGAGAAAGATCAGTAGTGCAAGTTGAGGCAGATTCATCAATAGTACTAGAGATGGTTGTTGATTCACTTGAAGCATTGTTTTGTAAAGTTACATCAAGTCCTTTGTTGGCTGGTAAGAGGATTTGAGAGGAAGAAGAGGAGGGTTTTCTTCCCCTGTAAATGCTAGATTGTTCTCTGTGTTTTCTAGCCATAATCACATGCCAATGATTCTTTACTGCATTATCTGTCCTCCCAGGGAAAAGCCTAGCAATCATTGCCCATTTGTTACCATAAAGTCTATGAGCAGCAAATAGTCTTTCCTCTTCTTCTTCAGTGAAAGCTCTCTTGTTGATTCTTGGATCCAGTTGATTGAACCACCTTAATCTACAGCTTTTTCCTGAAAATCAAAACAAATTAGTGATAATCAAATTAAATTTTGATAGATTCTTTATGGGTTTTCTTTTTCTTTTTTTCTTAAATAGCCACACAAGAAAAGAATAAAAGGCAGTCTTTTTCTTCTTCTCAGATGGTGATCAATGCAAAAAATGTACTAACTTTTTGAACATTTTTGGCTCAAAATAGTTCTTTTCCACTTTATATGACAAGGATTTTTTGAGGGGGCAGCGCATACCTGATCTTCCATCAAGATTCTCAGCGATCAAATTCCAGTTCTGAGGACCATATTGGGCAACAAGCTCTTTAAGTTTTGCATCCTCAGCTGGCCTCCAATGGCCTCTGGCACAAAGCTTTGTATGTCCATTTTTAACAGGAACATAATTTTTAGGCTCCTCTTCTTCACCAAAATGCAAAGATAGACTTTTCTTTTGAACCACCAAAAGCTCATCACTCCCATCATCAATAGGCCTCTTACTTCCCCTGTTTTCTACATGTTGATCAATACTCAATGGGTTTCCATTTTGGTCCATTGAATGGCTCAAAATCTGAAACCCCATTTGAGAATTTTTGGTTTCCGAATCTCTAAGTTTACCCAGTAACCCAAATGTATTCGAGAGAGACAGTTGAGAAGGAGGTGGAGGTAAAAATTTCATGTCTTGATAGCCACTAAAACCATTATTGTCGCTCCTTAGATGATGTTGTAGACTCATTCTTTACCAGACAGGAAAATGAAATAAAATAGAACTTGAAAACCCCCAAATGACCCAACTCCTCAGTTTCTACAATGCCTAAAACAAACAGAGTAAAGGATAGATTTTTTAGATGTCATAAAGATTAAAAAAAAAGAAAGAAAGAAGTGGGTTTTCTTTTATTTTTTCCCCTCTTTTGATGATCATAAAAGAAAGAACCTGATTTGCATTTTCCTCTTTTATCTCCTCTCCCTAAAAACCATTTGAAAATCAAGATTTACTAGGCAAGAGAGAAAGAAAGTCTTTTTCTTTGAATTTGTGGGGAGAGGAAACTACTAAAAGAAATTAACAGAAACAGAGAATGAGAAAGAAAGCAACAAATTGCAATAACCAAAAAGAAAAGAAGAAGCCACACGATTCCCACTTTTCTCTCTCTCTTTACACATAGAAGTTTAAAGAAACACACAGAGAGAAAACGAGATCAGGAGCTTATTTTGAGATTGATCTCTCTTTCTTCTTATAAAAAAAGGATAGAAAAAAAAAAAGTATGAGTGTAGATTGTTGTTGTTGGGTTGCATGCAACTGGAGAGCCACTCGTGTGGGTGGGTCCCTAAAAAAACATATGCAATGGCTTTGGTATTGATGTTTGGCTTTGTTTTGTTTACTTTCCTCTCACACTTTGTTTTGGTCTTTCTTGGGGTCTGGAGAAAACCAGAATCTGTTTGTCTGCTAGCGCTAACTTTTATTTTCAAAGCAAAACGGAAAAATTTTTAATTTTTATTTAAACAAAACAAACCCATCACCACCTCCACCATCCGCCTCTCTTCTCTCCCTCTTTCCTCTCCTTCATTTCCTTTCCTCCATGTTATTAATGCACCACTTCAATTTTTTTATTTATTTCTTTAATATTATAAAATAATTAAGAAAAATTATCAAGATTTTAATTTCAAATTATCTGCATTTATATGAATAGGCATTATTATTAGCTATTAGCCAATTACATTTTTTGGTTAGTTAATAAATTCTTTACTGATTTCGAATTTAATATTTAACTATTAATTCAATAATAAAAACTAGTATATATATATATGGGTTTTATTATTATTTTCATTGTTATTTTACATGATTGTCAATGGATTGGAATTTTTTTTGGTTGAAATGGTGAAGCATCCCTGCTTGATTGAGAGACATTTAAGAGCCTATTATATCATACTTCATTCAAATTTGAAATGGCAAGAATGAGATAATCCATATATATATATATATATATATATATATTATGATCTATATGTTAATATACATGACAAAATCATTGTAATTTAGATTTTAAATCATATATAGCACATCACATATATAAATTTCACCAACAGTAATTAATTTTTCCAAATATTACAATTAAAATGGGTAATTATTAAGAGCTCTTAAAGAGGTTAGAATATAATGTAGCACATGCAGAATAGGGAAAATTAATTGTATACTACTTTTTAAAAAAAAAAGAAAAAAATACTATTTCAATTATATAATATAAAAAAATTATTATTTATATTGAGTGTGTATATCAATATAATGAGATAAAAATATATAAAATAAAAAAAAAACTATCAATATTTTTTTATAAAAAAAATAAATTAATTAAGATATTTTATATAAATTTATACACATATATAATATGCAAGAAATTTTCATATAATATATATCAAGGCTAGAGTCCTGACTTGTCATAAAAACCAAGTGCTTGACTGAATTCAACATTCAAATAGTATTATAATTCTCCAATTTAATTTACATATGTAATAATATAATAATTAAAATCACATTATCTTGTTAATTTTTGAGTGGTGACTCACTTTCTTTTACCAGCTTTTTAATTGATTTTTGTGTTGCTTTATCTTTGTATACTTCTATTATTAATTATTATTTATTATATGATAATGTTCTGTTAGCTAAACACCTACAAAAGATGAACAATTATTCTATTCTGATATTCTTTCCCCCACCCTGAATCTTTTTGACTGTTGAAATGATTGTCCCACTTTTTTAATGCCTTCAATTCTTATTATTTTTTTCCTTTATTATTTTATTTTATTTTTCCAGTTATTTGGCCCACGAAATATATTTAAATAAAACCCACAAATTAAATCATTATTTATTTTCATCTTTTTTTTTTAATAATAAATATCACCATTATCGTTTAACAAATGATATAATTAAATAATATTTTAATATTTTAAAATTCATAATTATTCCTCTAAATATATTCATTTTTTACGAATTAATTTTAAAATTTTATCATAAAATATAAATATATTTTATTAATTCAACTATGTTTATTTAATTTATTTTTATTTATTTAATTAATAAAATCACGTATATACATACCTTTATACATCCATTAATAGATGAATTTTACACGTTTGTTGGTGGATAATAATGTAACTGACCTTATTATTGTTAGAATGAAAACTATATATATCAAGTATTTAATGCATTAATTAAAATGATTAGTTACATCCAATAATTTATGCAAAATGACAATATGCATGAAATTTTATTTAATTAATGGTTATTAAAAAAAATGATATGCGAATATGTTCTTCACCACACATATGGCTCTCTAATGAAAATATAAGAATTTTTTTTTTCTTTTCCAAACCAAATGTCTTTTACAAGAAATATTTTAGGGGACTTTGAGATTTTTTCTATTATACTAAAATGATGTCTCAATTATATTTATATGTATATTTTATATAAATCAATTTTATTTTATAAAAATTAATATTTTTATTGTTAAATAAAAATAATTCAAATTTATTATTTAAAAGTTGCTGTGATTAAAATATACTAAATTTATTTTAACAATCTCTAAATAAATAATTTTAATAAAAATTAATATCACAATATAATGATAAAATAAAATTATTTTAGAAATAAAAGTTAATGTTCGAATCTTATCGATATTAATTTTTTACCTCATGAATGCTAAAAAAAAATTATATGAAAAAAGAGTTAAGGTAGGCAGTATATAAAATTATCTTTACATCTCCTCATATATAAATGTTTACTTTATAGTTTAAGGTTTAATTGCTTATTATACAAAGCAAAAGCCAAAAGAAGAAGATAAAGAGAGTAATAATAATACGTAATAGAAGTGATGAGACAAGTGAAAAATACTTATTCTTCATATGAACTGTGAACAGGTAACGAAACTGCGTTTGTTGTTGAAAATGGAAGTAATAATTACGATTTTTAGCTTCTTTGACTGTCAATCTTTTTTAAATTGCTCTTCTTCTGGGAGACACCATTTCCACTTGTTTCCTTGTTTATTTCCTCCCTTTTTTACCCCCCCTTCATTAATTTTAATTTTTATTATTTACTATTAATCTATTATACATCTCTTTTTTCTTTTCTATTAAATTAGAGCTTTTCTATTATTTAATTTTTACAATAAAATTGATGCATTTCATTAAAAAGATAAAAATGTAAAAGGAATTTGGTTATGTCATTTTCTTTTATTTATTTCAATTGTAGAGTTTTTTTATTTAATAATAAATGCAAGAGTATTTTAAAATGTCATTTTCAATGCTTAAGAAAAAGGTAAAAATTAACTTATTTTTTATATTTAATTAGTACAACATTTAATATATCATTAATTAACTATATGGTTAAATTAAGTCAAAAAAATATAATTAGTTTGTGCATCAGTTACATAAATTATTAATCACACCAATTGTCTAATAGCAAATATTTAAAAATAAAGTAAGAGTACTTATTAATATATATATAGTCTAATAATAAATATATATTTTATTAATAATAGGTTCATAATTAAATTATTAAAAAAAAAAAGAGAGAGTAAGAGTTGAAACCAGTCTAATATTAAAATCAACTTCCCCCTCTAAGCTACCTATAAGAGGAGTAGTTTTTCTTTTTAATAGGAAAAAAGTAAATAAATAAATGAAATTTACTGCAGTGAATATATTTTTGTTTTCTTAAAGCCTAATATGAGTAACATAATCTATTAATGTTTTTAAAATAGAACCGGTTAAAGAATTGATAAAAACAAAATATCAGAGAGTCAAAGATTTAATCAGAGTCAAATCAGTTAAATTAAAAAAAAATTGGCGTGCGTGTATATATATATATATATATATATATATATATATATATATATATATATATATATATATAGTTTTATATTTATTATATATATAATTTGATATTTATTATTTTTAATTAAAAATAAAAAAAATTAATAAAAAATAAAAAATTTATAATCTGCTCAAATCGAAAAAATAGATTCGGTTCGATTAATTTATAAGTTCATTAATTTTTAACTAGTTTTTGAGATAAATTTTTAAAAATTAATCGGACCGATTCTTAATTTAATTTTTAATTTTTTTAATTCTACATATCAGTCTGATCCGATTTTAATAACTATGAAATTCATAAACAGAAGAAACAAGGGGGAAAATTTTTTGATTTAATTAACATTCTAAAAAATAATAAAAAAAAAAAAGTAAAAAGAAAAGCAATAAAAAGGAAGCGTTTGAGTGCGTTACAGTACGTTACGTTAATGGCAAAAAATGCACACGCCTATGTCAAGTTTCAGGTTTCTGTTCCAACTACTCTCCCTCCCTCCCTCTCTATAATATTAAAGAAAAGCGTAACGTAAACACAAAACCTACAAACAATTTTTTTTTTCTCCTTTTTTCCAAAAACTTAATGTTTATTTTAGAAAATGCTAAAGATATTCTCTATATTATATTCTCTTTGCATTTTCATATTTTTAAAATATGTGATATTATTTAAAATTAATAAAAATAAAATGGACTAAAAAAATCTATTTTCTCTTCAATTTGGAGAAAAAAAACTCTATTATAAATTAAAAGCACTAGATAATAATAATATAAAATAAAAAATTAATTAATAAATTATTATATGATATTTATCATAATTAGCAATTTATTCTCAATTTTAGGTAACATTTTAAACACTATTTATAAATTATAAAATTATTTATTACATTTTAATTTATATAACACTTTAATTTTCAAAACTTTTAAAATATAATGCACATTGATTTTAAAATTACTCAAAATCTGGCACTTTTTATTAAAATTAATTTAGAGGTTATAATAAAATAATAAAGGACTAAAGTATAAATTATAATAAATTCCAGGGATTGTTACAGTAATTGAGGCAGACTAGTATTTAATGTTTCAGGGGGCAGGCACCCTCGTGCATGCGTTTTGTTTCTTTATACAAACCGTTTCGCTTTTTTGTCGTTTTTTTAACTTTTGATGACGATTTTGTGTGGGGATTGAACGGGGGGAGTTACACGTGCGTCTCTTTCTTTGCCGAACACGTGTACGATCCAGATCTGAGTTTGTTGTTAACGATTTTTATTATTTTATATTTTTTGGGGAAGAAACTGGAGACTGAATAATGATATAATAAGTTTCAGTCTTCTCCTGTAACGAAATCTGTGAGGATATTTGAAGTGGGGACAACCTTGTTTTTCTTTTGAATTTAACACTGCTCACGTGTTTGAAATTTTTTTATGGACTTAAATGTCCCTTCAGTTTTTAGATATTACAACTTTATCGTTATGAAGTTGTGCACATCGATCTTAAATTAATATTTCAGCTATTTTATAATACATAACATATTTTAAATTATTTAACCATTATTTAACTATTAATTTTTAATTATTATTTAAATAATAATATCGAATAAATTTTGAGTTAATCTATTCAAATAAAAAAATAATTTAACAAATTAAATAAATTATGATTTGACTCTAATAGATCCTTAAATTTTCGAATTAAATTAAAATTATATATTTAAAATTTTATTAAAGTCGAATTTTAACCCATAATTATTTTAAAAGTTATGATTGCGTTTTCGAGTAAGACCAAAAATTGGCACCTTTTATTAGCAATATAGAATAAAAAAAAACTTCCAAAATGATTTTAATTGGTTGGGTGCAAGTCGGTTTTCTTTTGCAAACGAAAAGACTGAAAAGGCGGCCTTTGGTGAAAGATGGAAGCACATCGATCACCCATTTTACAACTTTATTTTTTTGGCTGTTGTAACCTTTTATCAAAGGAATATTGGCTGCTCATTCAAGACCTTTTGTTTTCCCCTCCTAAAACCACCCAAACATCAATTCATTTAACAGCTAGCAATATAACAACAAACCAACCCCAATAAAAAAAATCGACACCAATCCCTCATATGACTCATTTTAATTATTTAAAAATTTTTAAAAAAATTTTAAAAAATTATATTTTGATAGTGTTTGATATAATGAATTTATTGATATATTTTTCATACTAAACAAAAATCATTTGGACTGTTAAAAATATATTAAAAATGCGTTAAATCTAAACTATTAAATATAATACATAAAATTTCTAATGCATTTTTAGTAGTCCAAATGATTTTTTTTTAGAATGAAAAATGTATCAATATAATCATTACATCAAATACTATCAAAATAAAATTTTTTAAAAATTTTTAAGTAGTTAAAATAGACCATATGAGGAGCTGCTGTGTAAAAATACACAGCAACCCTCTCAAAAAAAAAAAAAAAAAAAACCTGAGTTTCTTCTTTGTGAAGTGATTCCTGGACTCCATAGAGGAAATTAAAATAATCATTAATAAGTACTAATTAACTACAATACCGTTAACAACACCATTAACTACGAAGAGTACTATAAAAAGAATCTTTAATATAGTAATTAACTATAACTATATGTACAAACTAAGTAAAAGCAAATCATCCATCATCTATATTCCATGCCAATCAACTCTTTGTTTCCATTTGTAAATTCAAAATTTATAAAAAATTAATTAAATTAAATTTTATTTTGTCAATTATCGTATTTAAAAATATATAATTAATATAAAATTCAATTCTTTTACATTAAAAAAAAGTTATTTTGAAAAAAAAAAAGAACCATGTCAAAATGAAAATTTTTATAAAAAATCAATTCATCTAATTAATGAAATCCACCATTAAAAATTCAAAATATTTTCATTTAAATTAAACATAACTCTTTATATATAAAGATAAAATAAAAAAATAATTATATTCCTTTTTAACTTTTTAATTATTTTAAATAATAAAATTCAAATGCATCTTATCACTTTAAAATTTATTCTAAGCACATAAATTTTAACTTCTAAATAGTACATTAATGTTATTAATTTGCTTAGGATGACTAGTGTGATTAATTATTAAATTATTATAATTTGAAATTTTAATTAATGGGTTAGGAGAATGATTAAGTAATACCTAATTATAATAGATTACATTAATTAATTCAGACTACATGACATACAACTGTTGTTAATTCTAAATAATTCGATCTTATTTCTTATTAAATAAAATTATTTTAATTATTATATAATTCAATAAATAAAAAAACTTTAGTCGCTTACAAATATTTTATATTTTTCTGTTATACAACTAATTGGTAATCAATAAATAATTAAGCATTGTTTAAGCTTATGATCCTATGATACAAAAGCGGATTTAACTATAATCAGTCTCCTCTAGCCTAACAAACTGGCCATTAATTTGTTAAAAAAGAAAAGAAAGATTGTATAGATCTGCAAATTATTAAATCTTCTTTGTCCCACACCGAACATATATATCTTGTTTTGTATAACTTTTATTTAAATTTCCGGCTGATGGCTCTCTAATTTTGGTGCTTCTGACACTTAAGAGACCAAAACATTTTTGTACGAGTCGGAAAGAAAATTGGTGGAATTGGACCACTTAACCAACCCACCATTAAGTCTACCTCTCAACAATCAATCAATCATGCAATTATATATTATAATTATTTTAAGAGGAAAATCATATGTAACCATCTAATAATTAATGTTTTCATCAAATCAGTGTGTTAACACTCTCTTTTTCAATACACATACATGAATCATACTATTTGCCGACTAAACACCAACTCTCTCTTTATCTACTATTATATAATTATCTTTATCTTTAATTTTTTATTTTATTTTATATTTAAAAAGAGACTTTAATATAATAATATTTCAAATTTGAATCTTATGATTAATTAAAATAAACGCTGTAAAACTTTAATTTTTTATGAAACTCATCTGAGTCGAACCTGATATCAAGTAATTTCACAATAATTTTTTTTTTTTATATATAAGTGATAGTCATCTATTTTTAAAATAAATTTATCTTATTATTGAATTAATAATATTAATTAATATTATGATGTATAACATATAATTATGAGTTGCAAAAATAAAATGATTGTGAATTTGTAATTCTGTATGAATATAATTAATAATTAATAATAACTATTAATTAAGAGTTCTACTTAGTTATTCTACTAATCTAGGACAAACTAGGCCGTTAACATTTGAACTAAATTAAGCATAGTGCATAGATATAAGAGTAGGTTTTATTTTATAACTAAAATTTGTCAAAATGTGGATTTAGTGACAATTTTACAGCACAAAAATAGCAATTATATAGAAAGTATCGATCTTAGGATAACGAACATATCTTTCTTATCTAGTTAAAGCAGATATCACGATATGGCACCAAATTTCCAGCTAATCCAACCAAAACCTATTAAACCAAGAAAAATAGTAATTTTTAACATTTCCATTAATTATTCCCTTGTAGGAGCATAAAGAATCAATTAGAGCAAGCTCTACTGAATTTAAGACTGTCGTTTAGATTATTAAAAATTATAATATTCCAAATAAAGTCATAAATTAATTATTATTATATTAAAACTTTTCTCATCTCTTGTTCTTCTCATCAGATCCTTAATTGCATTTCCAAGAATCTCAAGTACCCACCTAATTAGCTATGCCCTAGCTAGTTAGCTACCTTTCCTTGTATAGTTTATTAAAAATTAGTAATTAATTATAAACTTCCAAGAATTAATTAATCATTTTTTAGCCAAAACCCACAAGGCATTCAAATTTTAGGTTGGAGATGATCTTAACTAGAAAATGTAAGTTTTCCTATAATCCAAACGGAAGTATTCTTAGTGCCTGTTTGGCACATGTTATGAAAAGAAAAAATCAGCTTTTTTGAGTAAAAAACTGATTTTGGCTCAGTTTATAATATTTGGTAAATATCAAAATTAATAAAAGTAATTATCTAGATAGCTAAAATTTAACTATTTGGATAAGTTAGAAATTGAAACTTTTCAAAAAAGTTGAATTTTAGATTAAACTTGTAGTTAATTTTAAAAAATTAATAGACAAAAATACCCTTATAAGTTTATAAGCAGTTTTTAAATTGTATTTTACCAAACACAAACATATAATTAATTACTTTTAAAAATATCACTTTTAAAAAAATAATTTTTCTCCATATGAAAAGTTATTTTTATAAGCTGTGCCAATCTGGACTTTAGCACTGGAGGCAGATAGCGTTTATATTTATAAGGCTTAAATGTAATTTTATAAATTGAAATATAATTAAGCAGTAAGTACATATCTTTTGAATAAAAGATTTATAATTGATTTTTCATCCTCAATGCTAAAAAATAATAAATTAAATATGTGATTCTTTTTATTTTTTTTAGTACCCCAAAGAAAAAAATTTATAAGACTAATATTCTTCTTATTATTCACCTTGAAAATATTTTTTTAAAAAAAATTTATTTAAATATTTAAATATATTATTGAATTAATTTATATATCTATCAAAATTAATTAAATTTTATTTGTGAATAAATTTTAATACATGCATTCAATAATTATTTTTAAATATTATTTCAAAAATTTTAATTAATTAAATCTCTCAATCTCAATATTATTATTATTATTGAATATAAGGATGGTGATATTGTCAGAGTAAATTGATAGGATTAGATTTAAGGAAATTTTAAAACTCTAAGTTGACAATTTTATCCTTTCAATTATCAATTTTTTTCATAAATATTTATATTTATTTTTTTAAGTATTAAATTGATAACATTATTTTTATTTTTTTTCACTATATTTTCTCTCCTAAAATATTTTTTGAACATTTTGTTATTCAACTTATATGGTCCTTTATAATCAAGTTATTAGTAGATAACAATATTTATGAGATATAAATTCTTTTGATGAAATTTAAAAAATTTAATTTGTTTTTTTAAATTATAAAATAATATATTAAATATTATATTGATAGGAACTAATCTAATAAGATCACATAATAATGACTTTGAATTTTAGATAATAATTCAATTTTTTGTTTTTTAATAAGTTTAATATATAAAAATAAAATAAATTGAAGTATCTATTTAATAACAATAAAAAAAAATTATTAACAGTCAATGAGTTAAAAAAAAATAAAAATAAAAGCAATTTTTTCACTAAAATTTATTAGATTTAGTAGAATAAAAATTTATGGAAATAAATAAAAATTTTAACTGAAATAATTAAAAGGGTAAATTTATCAATTTTAAAATTTAATTTTTTTTTTTGCTTTGATCCTATTAATTATTGCTATTATAATAATGCCACTTAAAAATATTATTATTAATGTCGGCTTATTATTCCGTTAGATGTGTGTGTATATTATAAAAACTAAGTTTCACATACCAAAGTTAAGTCACTATCATGGCAGTTACTTGCAAATGGGAATCAAATTGCAAGTTGATGTCCCTATAAAACAATATCAAAGCACATAAATATATTTAATATGTTTTTATTTATTTATACATTTGAATCATGTCCTAAGCATTGTTTTTTTTTTTTTATAATTAATAAAAATAAAAATAAGTTCTATCAATTAATTTGTGGACCCCTTACTCTTTTAACTTATCGCCATTTAATATAAATATCAAATATTTGTTGTTAAAAAAAAAAAAAAAAAAATTGTTGGGTGTTCGGTCTTCTTATACAAGGGTCTCATCACTTGTTGATCATATTCCATTTTCCTACCCTACAACATTAATTGCTATGGTCCAAATATTTTTGAAGTAGTAGACCGTTAATTTGTCACGACCTATTTCGAAAGTCGTAACGATTTTAAGATACGAGTGATGCATAAACAACCAGTATCACGTAGAACCCAATAAACTATTTATATGGCATGCAGCAAATAATTATAACTTAAATAAATATGAAAATGCTGAGGAAAATTCGATAAAATTTCCCCTAAAATATAATTATGCCCAAAATCAGAAAACAAAAAAAAACATTTCTATAAAATTCACAATAATTAACATTACATATTAAAAACAATTTATAAGGTGCCACTAGGCCATGGATCCAGTTGTGGGATTTGGGTTTGAATCTGGAGTTTTTCATTCTTAGATGCTCCAAGTCTGTTATGTATCAGATTTTGCACTACTTGATAAAAAGCGCAGCCTGTGTTGAAAATAAGGGTATAGGTTACGAGGCTTCCAAATAGAAATTTGGATTTCTAGTTGTTAATAAATGCTATGTTGCATTTAAGGTTCTTTCAAAGTGGTAGGTTGTTAGTCCCTCTCCTTAATCACATTCATGCATTAACATATCTATGATCTATCATAGCTATAAGTCAATTTTCCCCCCCTTCTTTTCTTAGCCCATAAATATTATTGCCGACGAGAAAAAATCATACAACTCTTTAAATATTTAGTTCCCTTTATAGATTAATTTACTTGGAAAGCTTACTATGACAAGTTGAAATTCATTTCAATTAATTACATCCATTGGGAGGATTAATATTCTCACATCTTTGGTATTAGCACCAATGTGTGTGTGTAATGAGACCAAAATTTTACCAAACAAATCAAGAAGCAAATATTAATTAACTTTTCATTATATTCCTTGAAGGAGCAAAGAGAATCCAGTTTTGTATGCTCGCCTCTACTCACTCCAAAACCCTATACTTTGTCAGAATCATGAGAAATTGAGAATACATATTAAATTATTAACTCCAAAATGGATATATATAATTTATTATAATGACAAAAAAAATTAAGTGTCAATTTCTTTGGTCTCTTTTTCTTCTCATGATGTATCAAAATCAAAACCCTTAATTAATTAGTCACATTATTAATTTTCAATAATCAAATTATACCTAACCCTTGTTTACAATTATAAGATATCAAATTTAATTATAGTAAAATTTTTATAAATTAATACATGATAAATTAATAATTTTTATTATATAATATTTTTTTTATGATTTCGACTTGAATTAATAAATTAAATTAATGTTCGATTAATTAATATATTTTTTAATTAATAAAATTTATAAATTTTAACAGTATTAATATATAGAAGTATTACTGTAGATTGAAGATAAAACTTTGACAAGATACACAATTTCCAATTTCATAAGCCAAACGGATTTGGATGCTAAAGGAATATGGATGCACCCTTAACACTAGGGCAACGTGATTGTCTACATCACATATATACTTAATTATATAATAGGAATTAAAATTAAAATTTTCAGTATTTAATTATTTAAAATTTTGTAATATTTATTTTAAAATTTTTAATTAATTTAAAAATTACTTAAAATTATAAGTTAAAATTTTTAATTTAAAATTACATTAAATATAATAAGTGATTAAATTTTTAAGTATTTTTTTTTAATTTAAAAGCTATATCAATTATTTTATTTAGAATTGAAATTTTTAGTACTTTATTTTTAATTTTACTAAATACCACTTAAGTAATTTTTTTTTTATTTAATATCATTTCATCTATTATATATATAATTTTCATACACTATATATTAAATTTATGTTTCCAAATAAGTTAAAAACATACTATTTATATAACTGAATTAAGAGATTTTCAAGAAAATAAAATACAAATTTGAAATTAAAATTTTTATAAATTAATAAAATAAAGAGTAAATATAGTTATAGTTAATTACTTATTTTCCTTCTCTTTAATATAAATTAAATATTAAAAGGGAGAAAAATTATTAAGATTTTAACTATTAATTTTATGCGTAGAGTAAATCAATTAATTGACATGCATGGAATTTGTACAAAATTAATTAGTAACTAATAAATTAGTTTAATTAACGAAAACTATTAAAGATCAAAATCACAATAATTGGTTGAGATAGTGCATATTGCATCATTAAAAGAAAACTTAAGTCTATGGTACGTTCTTACGGTTATAGTCTTATAGAAAAAGTTTCTTAGGGAAATAAAAAATAAATAGAAAAAAAAAGCCTTCTTTAATTTGACTTGATTACATAATTTACATTTGCCACATTCATACCCATGGTTTTGAACTTTTTTTTTTTTTTTTTTAAATATATATGTGATTTATTTTTCTTTTCATAATATTTATATCAATAAAAATGGTTGTAAAAATGTTTTTAAAAATAAGAGGATTAAAAAAAATATATTAAAAAAAAATTACTCCTCCAATTGTATAATTAATTTCTTAATATTTTATTTAAAAATAAAATAAATAATAAATATGATTCTTACTCGATTATCTTTTCAGTTTTAGATATTGAATTCCATTCTCGTGATATTATATAAAAAAATAATTTTATAGATCTATCACTCTTAAAAAATAGAAACGAGAAAGAATATTTGAAATACCTATCTTGTTCTTTAATATTGATGATCATCTATTTGTAATTTTGTATAAATAACTATCAAAGACTTGAACTAATTACCCACCCCACCCTCCCAATTCAATAGTTAATAATTTCCTTCACTTTTCCTAAAGGTAATTAGAACAAGTTTCCTATGTCATCTATCACAATTTTTTTAGCATATGAAGGGAACACCTAAAATGTACAATTGTCATGAATTTCACAAACAAAAGAATATATAGATAGATTATTGGGTGATGAAATGATGGCTTATTGGGCCTCTCATTATGGAACAGACCATTACCATATAAAGTCATTGTGTTATTTGGTCCTTCGAGCCTTTTGCCTGAGTCGACACTAAAAACAGATCTGTACCGAGTTTGGTCTGAAATCTAATAGTATTGGGCTCAGTGTTGGATTTGGACAAAAACTGATTTTGGATTTCTAAATTCTTTCCCGAGGCTTGGAATAAATAATGGAATCTTTACAAAAAATATTAAAAAAAAATTCATTTTCACTATTATAAAAATAATTTTTCAAAAATATTATATATCTAAAAATATTTTTTAAAAATATATTTAATATATATTAAAATATTAAAAAAAAAGGTAAATGTGAAAGAAAAAAAAAATCCTAAAAATGAAAAAAAATAAATTATATACCCATGTAATTTTTTCAGAAATAAATAAATATAAGAATTTTTATTATCCAAGATATTTCCAGCGTGGAAAATATTAAAACAAGTGTTCCGCTTCTTAGCCTGAACACAATCCCAAATCTCCACCA
Organism: Aleurites moluccanus; assembly: GCA_948193065.1. Lineage (NCBI taxonomy): Eukaryota > Viridiplantae > Streptophyta > Magnoliopsida > Malpighiales > Euphorbiaceae > Aleurites > Aleurites moluccanus. The sequence continues at coordinate 132,963 of CANXYC010340327.1, read as the reverse complement.
CCGGTAGGGTTTTAGTGCCACATCTCATGCTAAATAGACCACAAAATGGGCGGCGCCAACAGGTTCCTGATGCTTCTGACCACCACCACGCCTCCCTCCCCGCTTCTCCACCGCCACTGTCCATCTCTTCTCCGTTTCTCTTGCTACCGGCATCAAGTCCGATCTTCTTTCTCCTACCTCTCTCGCCACCACTACTACCTTCTCCCTTCCTCTCTCTCTCCCTCCCTTCACCGCCCCTTAAAAATCACAGCGTCCCACGAACTCCACACCCAAACCGCCCTCCCCCATTTCAATGAATCATACTCCTCTTCAACTCGGGCCTCCCACCCATGGCCTGAGTGGTCCAACTTTATCCATAATCTGTATGCAGCTGGGTATTTTAATAGGCAAAGATTTGACGAAGAATTCGTGGCGGGCATTAATTTACCAGAGGATTTCGTGAGTGCTGCCAGTGCTTGCTTTGCATTCGCGCGCGAACGACCTGATATTTTGGGGTCAATCTTAAATAACATTTTATCTTTCAATTACTTGATTGATGTTTATTTTAATGTTCTAATTATCTTTCTTTACCTATGAATAGGATGCTATCAAGGAGAGATGTTGAGGTGGTGATTGAGAAAGGGAAGCCATTTTTGTTCAAAAATGGTGATGAGTCAGGGAGGAGGATGAGTTCGTTTTTTGGCAGCGTCCATTGTAATGTAAGCCTTGGTGATTTATTTTTCAATACTTCATTGAAAATTTAGTATCAATTTTGGTTCTTTTGTTCCTTGTTTTAGTTATTATGTTATTGTCATTTACTTAATAGGAGATTGAACTCTATATGGTGAATTGGTATTTGGTGATAACCATCTAGAGTCATATTCTAAGACAATACTTGTGGTAAATAATGAGTTATTACTGTCACATATGTATACTAATTGGAATGTGATGTGAAAAAAGAAAACAAGTTGATGCAGTTTGTTGAAGATGTAAATATACAACTTGTGTCACTACAGAAAATGATAGCATGGTAAATTGGGAAAATTGGGAAAATTGGGAAAATTGAATTTTTGTATTTTGCAAACTATCTCCTCCATATGTTTATCTTATGAATCAAATGGCCTTATGTAATTAAGCAAAGCATCCTTAACACATCATGAAAGCCGTAGGAGCTTTTGGGAAAAAGAAATTTACCCAAAAAAGGGCAGGAGAAAGGTGGTAATAACAAGGTCACTGAAATCATCCCCAAAAAAATTGTAATAACCATAAATCCTTTAAGTTTTGCTCGGTTCTTAATTTTTCTAATACAGAATGACTCTAATTTCACTACTTCTAATCTTCTTCTGCCTCTTACTTGATAACCTTTTGTTTGTAGCTTGTCACTTAAAGCTTTATTGTAAGATACCACATACTTTTTGTAGAGTCACTTAATAACCAGAATGGAGAACCTTGACCTAAAACTTGTATTCATGGCATATAATTATTGTCATCAAGTTTCTTAGACACGAGACAACAAACTTGGACGTTGAAGATTTTTTTGTTATGAATGTATCTTTGTTACCATTATCATCATAATCTAGAGCACACATGGAATTTTAGTTATCATCTTTGTAATTATTGTACATTCATTCCCTGAAAATGATATTTCTGAAACTCTTGCAGTTTTTATACATGTTAACCTTTGGATCTTGAGGCAACTAATGATGCATGAGTTGTTGTGGAAGTTTATTTTTATGAAATTTTCTCAATAAACTACACTTGCAAATGCTAAATAAAATCAGAGAGAAGGCTCAATAGATTTGTTTGTCCTAGGAGGCTAGCATTTTCTTTTTCCTTTTCAACTGAATGCTCTGCTGTTCCTTTTCATAGAATTGGCTATTTGTGACAATTTCTCATCCAGCATCCTCTCTACTCTCAATGATGTTTCTTTAGGTGCAGAATGCTGGTAGAGCACATACTGTTGACTTGTTGAGGTTTATAATAAGTTATGCTAGCAATCATGTTTCGTCTGAGAAGACTAATCTGCCTAACGGAGAAGTTGTGGAGTCATCTGTTCGGAATCTCTTGAGTGAGATGGCCCAGCTGAGCTATGGTCCAGACTCAAACCTATCTGGTTCAGTGCAAAATCAGTTCCCAGATAGATATGGACAAGCACCAAGGCCTCTTGGGCAAAACATTGAAATGAAAAGAGGCGACTGGCTTTGCCCAAGGTAGAGCCCTTATTTTTCTCTATTTTATGTTATTTCTTCTATTTGTGTCCTTAATATATTATGTTTGAGGTAGAGTTTCCAAGTTTGTTGTTAGCTTTGTGATGCTCTTCTCATATTCCATTAATTTACATGTGGATACAATATTAACTTCTTTTTTTAATCCTTTTCATTATTGTCATCTTGTGACTTCTTGAAAATATGATTATCTCAATTGAGCAGGTGTAGCTTCATGAACTTTGCAAGAAATGTGAAATGCCTTGAATGTGAAGAAGCACGCCCAAAGAGGCAGCTTACTGGCGGGGAGTGGGAGTGTCCTCAGTGAGCATTGTTTCTTTCCTTTGCTTATCTTCTTTGGCTTGTTTGTTGATCTGTTTTCATTTGAATTATGAATCAAGAAACTCTGTTTTGCAGATGTGATTTCTATAATTACGGAAGGAATGTGGTATGCTTAAGGTGTGATTGCAAGCGGCCTGGGGAGGTCTCATATGGTGGCACCAACTCTAGATCAAGTCTGGGATTTGGCAACGCAAGCAATGGAAATAAGGCTGATGTTGATAGCAGGCTGGCTGCCAATGAAGAGAAGGCACAAAGGTGGTTTAGCAGAATTTCTCAGTCAGATAGTACTTCAGACATGAGCAGTGCCATAGCTGATGGAGATTTCCCTGAAATCATGCCATTGAGGAAAGGAGTGAACAGATTTGTGGTCAACACAAGGAAGACTCCACTTGAAAGGAGGCTGGCCAATGCGCAGTATCGAAGAAACTTGGCTAATGATGGCATTCTTGGAGGTAGTGGACTTCAAAGCACAGGTGCCCATACGTCTTCTAAACAATCAATCAATCAGAGTTTAGATGAGATTCTCAATCATAAGACAGCTGCTTCTGAATCTGATAACAAGACTTTTGGCATTGGACAAAATATGGGAACAAATACTCCTCCTTCTGCTTCTAATTCAACTTCACCACATAATGGTGCCACCGGAGGAAGCAATTATGTTCCATTTGTGCCACTACCTGTAGATATGTTTGCCAAGAAATCCGATGAATTGAAGGTGGATGGGAGTGAGAAGTTGGAGATGGACAATAAGTTGCTTGCTTCAAGTACTGGTGAGCAAACAGGTGCTGTTTCTGGAAGGAATGAATATGGTGAATCATCAGACAGTTGGCAATCTTCTGAGAAGCCTATAAGCCAGACTCTGAGCAATGAAAAAGAGAGAGAACAAGCTGAAAAACCTGAGGGATGGTTTAAGAAAGTTGCAGAGCTGCATAATGTTACAGATCTGGCTAGTGCAATTTCAGATGAGCACTTCCCAGATATCACGCCAATGCGCAAAGGAGAGAATCGATTTGTAGTCAGCAAAAGGAATGATTGTTCTTTGACTTCCCCTATGTACAAGAGACGTATGTCCATGGAGCAAGCTAATGATGCCAATTTTGTTCCTTTTGTGCCCTTCCCACCAAACTACTTTGCTAAAAAGGATAATAATCAGCCGGATGGAGCTGATTCTACTAACAATGCTTCTAGTGGAACTTCAAACTCTGCTACAATGGAGAAGCTTCTGGAGAACTCGGATGCCAGGAGAGATGGAATGCCTGGCACAGCTCATGTTCAAGGGATGGAAAACCAACAATATAGTACAGGGAGCATGAACTCTAGACCTTGGGAGAACTCAAATGAACGGGAAGTGGGTCTATCTTATGGGGCATCAACAAGTGGAAAGTCAACTCGAAATGTTGCTGATCCCCATCACAGGAGCAGGGATAGTTGGAGCAGTGGATATTCTAGAAATGAGAATGTCAGTGGGAAACCAAATCTGATGGGAAGTGCACCACAGAATATTACTAATTCCCCTGTAAGCGGCAAGGACAGTAGGAGTGGTGGATTCCCTAGTAAAGAGGATATAAAGGAGGGAACCAGTTTGACAGGTACTACTCATCCATCTGAGGATCAAAAAATTAGAGATAGCTGGAAAGGAAAAAGCTTGGAAGGATCGGCTGTGAAGGAACCAGATCCTTTGGACATGTCAGAGGAGGCCAAGGCAGAGAGGTGGTTCCGTCGTGTTGCCCAGATCAAGGACATCTCAGAGCTGAGCCAGATACCAGATGAAGATTTCCCATCAATAATGCCAATGCGAAAAGGTGTGAATAGATTTGTTGTGAGCAAAAGGAAAACACCATTAGAGAGAAGGTTAACATCTACTCAGTACCGAAGAAATCTTCCAACTGTGGGCTCTGATCCAGTGAAGGAAAGCGACGATAACTGATTCATCATAGGACTTTGCATGAAGTTATTGAATCTGACATCCACATTTATCCTTGGCATTTTCTGTTCCTTGTAGTCAAGAGAAGAAAATTTTGTAGGACACTTTTAAGTGGTGTGGTATCCATTTGAGTTAATATTTAGATAGCCTAGAGCATCTGGGTTGAATGATACCAGCTCTGTGCCACTCAAAACTCAGCCACGGCTTAGATATTGCTTTTCTCGGAATTGCAGGGTTCTCAATTTAGAGAAATTAGACAATGTATAATTGCTTGTATTGTTTCATAGTCAACATTTTTTTACATCTGTAAGCTGGAGAAATTATGTTCAAATATTAGTTTCTGCTCAGAAACTGTGAGGATATTTGTTATTTATTGGTCATTTTTAGCCAAATAATAATAATAACAATAAATTTATTTGATGATTATGCGATAGCCAATCTCTACATCCAAAGTAAAGAGTACGTGGATAAAATTTTCTATTTTTTTTTCTTTCTCAATTTTTCTATATTTTATTTTGTAAATTGAAAATTATAAAGAAGAAAATATGTTAAGATCACTCTCCGTTTAAAATTTTTTCTATTTTTTCATTTTATTTCTTTTTTTATTAAATATATAATTATTATTTTTTTTATAACTATTTATTTTAAATAAAATTGAAAAATATTATAAATTAGTTTTTCATAATATAATATAATTTTGAAAATTCTAAAACTTGTTTTAGAAAATTTTAATTACTAAATACCAAATTTTAATTTTTTATGTTCTTTGAATAATTTTCTGAAAAACAAGTTTTGCAAGACTTTGGTTTTTATTTTTGGGAATATCATGAAATATATTTTTGTTACTATACAAAATTATGTTTAAAATTTCTATTTTCTACTTTCAGCAATTTCCAACTACGTCCTATTAATAACTTTTCTAATTTATTTCATACAAGAAATAGAAATTAGTTTACGTTAAAAAAAAAATGCGAGCAATATAAAAACATGTAAAGAGAAGATCTCAAAACCTTACTTCAGTAGTGAATATAAGAGAAAAGCACTCAAATACTACATAGCAATGGTGTATCACTCAATAATAAATCAAAGATAATTTTTTTTTAATATTAAAAAAATACTTATAATATTTATTTGAAAAAATATATTATTTGGACTATACAATATGATTGAGTATAGTCTTTCCATTTCCATAACTCCTATCATTGACAAAAATAACTAATATTTAGCAAATGAAATAATTTATGTATATATATCCACTAAATCATTCAATATAATGAATTCCATCTATTTTATTTTATTCAAAACTTAATGTAAAATTGTGTTTAACATTTTTTTGAAATAAAAAAAAAAAAGTAAAAAATGTAGCATCTGGAACGATAATTAAAATCTATATTGAGGCAAAAGTTGGAAAGAAGCACATCAACAAAAAGCCTAAAAATCCCATCAGAATCTAAGTTTCTCACACATCCAACCATCAAATAATGATAAATAAGCGGGTCAGGCGTGAAACCCTTAGTACCAATCATCTCATCTTTCAACTCCAAAGCTTTATCAATACTTCCATTATCCCCAACGTGCATTAGTATATATTTGTTATGACAAAGAAGTTCAACTATACAGGGTTTAGGACCTACTGGCTTTGTGATGATGCTTACAATAATTTTTCGGAAGGCACACATGAATACTGTATCCAAGCCATTGTTGACTAGAAATTTGATGCTTCTAATTATGGTTGAGGCTTTGGAATTTGGTGTTCATTATGGCCGTCATGGAACTGGATTTGTTGCAGGAGAAGGGTCCAGATAAGCTTTCATGGTCATTTAGACATGCATCATTAATTAGGAAGATTGGTTGATTTTCTTCATCAGCAAATGCTCTTTAATTTCAGTTGAAGACAGTTCTGACATAATTCTGAAAATGCTCCAAATTACCAGAATGGCAGTGCCGATATTATCCTTGGGAATTTACTGGGGTTGATGCCAAGGAAGCTTGTGAATTGTAAATCGGTTGTTCTCTGAAGGTATATTCCAAATTTATAATGCCATCTTACTAATATCTAATACATAAAATAGGATACATATTTACTGATATGTTCATCTTTCAGCTCCAAGCTTTGACCTTTGTTTAGTGGTTGTCCTTCACTAAACTCTTCTTGTTTTGCAGGTAAATTTCACTCCCAAACATATATATGGAGGGGGAGAGGGTCTGACAGCAGAAGGAAGGAAGCAACTTGTAATTTTGGAGCGGAATCCGTGAAATGGGTTCATTGGAGATCGTTGGATATAATGCCTTCAAATGGCTTCTAGTCCTTGGCTCAAATGATACAAGTCTGCGCCTTCCATATCTCTGCTTATATATGTAAATTTTTACTCCTTGCTTGACTTAATTGTTTTTTTTTTTCTTTTCATTTGCTTATTAAAGCTTGAAAACATTACTCATAATTTCTTTTTTCTTTCCTTGGGTTTTAACTTGTTCACAAAATCATTGTTGTTCTCGGTGTTCTGTTTTTCAAGCCATTGTCCATAAAACCACTGTTGCAATGGGGATGAAGGAAGTGGACAAGTTAAAACTAAAAGAAAAAAAAATCTCATAAAAAATTGAATGTTTTAAATAACAAATCTAATTTTGACATATATATAATGTGGGCCCATTTTCTGAATAAATTATTGATTTATAGTCGGTTAACAATTAGACCTAATTGCAACATTTTCAATAATATAAAAATATAATTACATGCTTTTTGAAATATAAAGAGAATTACAAATCGAGATAAAAAATTACAATTTCCCCCCACAAATATATATCGCCTAACTAACTAACTGTATTCCATGAATTAACTTCATATTACTATTTCCATTGTTGTTTTCTTTTTTTAAGTATTGAAGAAAATAAGATGGATGTAAATTTATTTTTCAGATGATACATCTTTATCTATTTATTGCTAATTTGTATCTTTGTTTGAAATATAATTAAGAATGACTATTTTCACCAATCTTTAATGAAAAAATAAATAATTTTATTTTATTTTTTTGGTAACTCCATTGTATTTATATATTTATTAATGTGGCAATCCACCATCTACCCATGGGAATAGGTCTACCAGATTTCCGATTGGTCCCCATTATTTCACCCCCTCAAAATTTCTTCCCCTACCAACTTCTTCCTTTTTTTTTTCCCCTATTTTTAATTTGTTTGAAGGTATAGAGCAACTTTTCTTTTCTGTTGTTGCCAAATCCATAGTCACAACAAGCACCACCAAAACACGAAGACAAGAGAGAGAGGGCCCACCCACAAAAACATCCATCCTCTCTCTTAATCTTCCTACTCGTTACTGATTCAGTTTCTTGTATTTGACTGCAAACTTGAGACGCCCCATCTAATAAATCTTCTGGTGCTAAAGGGTAATTCTTTGGTGATCTTACATTATGGATTTGCAATTCTTGCAATCACTCGATGTTCAGATTCTTGTGGGTGTAGCTGTGGCTGTTTTAGCCATTTTTATTGGTGCTGGCTTTCTTTTTTCCTCCAAAAAGCCTAAAGGTTCGACCTTTTGCTCTATTGTGCTATTATTATCATTAGTTGGATGTTTTTGATTTCTGGGTATTGATTGAACGTCTATCTTGTTTCATTTTAATATTCAATTTTTCTTTCATTTAGCTTTCTGATTTCTGGGTTTTTTTTTTCCATGTTGTCAATATTATAATCTATATTTTATTTGAGAAAGATGTTTCTTGGTGTTGATTATTAATATGCCCTGTGCAAGTTACAAGTTTTGGGAATCAAAATAGTTGAATGTGAATTCTTTTTCCTTTGTGTTTTCTGAAACTGTGGCGTCTGGTTTAGGCTGCTTAGATCCTGAGAATTTTAAGGATTTTAAGCTCGTTAATCGCACCCAGCTGAGCCATAATGTTGCAAAGTTCACATTTGCACTCCCTACACCTACTTCAGTTTTGGGCCTTCCAATTGGACAACATATAAGCTGCAGGTTCGGTTTTTTTTTTTTTTGGACAATAGATTGATGGGAATGGGTCCTTGAATTCAAATAAAATGTTTGTGAATTTAATCTATGCGCATGCATTACATCATTTGTTTTCTGAATTCGCTGATCCTAGTGATCACCTTTTTCCTGTCATGGTTAAGTTTTTTCACTAGCTACTTTCTGGAACAGGGGTAAGGATAACCAAGGTGAAGAGGTTATTAAGCCATACACCCCAACTACATTGGATTCAGATGTTGGACATTTTGAACTAGTTATTAAGGTATAGACTAGAGAATTTTCTGTTCATGGTCTTGATATATTTCGAACTTATTTGCTGCTTTGGATTTTTCTTTGTAGATGTATCCGCAAGGAAGGATGTCCCATCACTTCCGAGAGATGCGTGTTGGTGATTATCTTTCTGTAAAGGGACCCAAGGTATCTGCTTTTATGCTTTGTTGTTATTTGATAAACATGCCACTCCATGTGAACATAAAGAATGGTAGATTCATTGATGATACTATTGTGAAATATCTACTTTTTTTATTATTATATCTGATTCATTGTCTACACGTTACAATTTCATCATGACTTTCATTAGGGATTGAATGAGATGTGAAAATATTATGTATATTTTCCTATGCTAACTTTAGGTTTACCAGATGTTTTTTTTTTTGGGTAACTATAAGGCTGCAATTTAACCATTGCTCAAGAAAGTCTTTGCAGTGATTCTTTTGAAGCATTTGGTTCTAAATTGAGAAATTAAATAGTTATAGTATCATTTTTTGGCTTGGCTATACACATGCTATGTGACTATTGTGAAGAGGTAATGCTCTCATTTGAATGCTGGTGTTAAATATCTTATTTGTACCAGGGGCGCTTTAGGTATCAACCTGGCCAGGTTAGAGCATTTGGAATGCTTGCTGGAGGCTCAGGCATCACGCCAATGTTTCAAGTATGTAATAAGAAGTTATGTTTATTTTATCATCTATGTGAAATCTTACCAGCAATGGTCTGGAACTATTTCCTTTTACATGGATATGATGATCATATGTTATGCTGTTTCCTGATGTTCCCACCCAGGTTGCCCGAGCGATATTAGAAAACCCAAAGGACAAAACAAAGGTACACCTCATTTATGCCAATGTTACGCATGAGGACATTCTTTTAAAGGTAACTCACACCTTTGTTTTCTTATGATACAGCTTTATCAGTTAAATTTTTGAACTTGTGAAACAAAGTGCATTAGTATTGACCATACACTCTTTTTACTACAGTATTGACACAGATTGTAGTGAAATCAAGTTCCATTCAAGGACATTTTCTGCCTAAAAAATTATACATACATCTTCATGGATTTCAGAGTTGTTTACTTTACTTTTCAACCATTCAGACCATTGGAGAAATAAATGGTGTTACACCAACAATAATGTAATTGAGTGGCCTTATTGGATAACAAATTGAAAGCTATGGCAGAACTTTAATACTCTAACTTCATTCACGCAACCACTTTACAGGATTTGGTAATTGCCTTTTTGCACCTAACTTATCAATTGCCTTATGGAAGAAAAATACAAATTTTCATGGGAACTTCTCCTTTAAATTGATTGCTTACTGTTATTTTATTTAAAGAAAGAAAAAAAAAATCAGATTATGAATCTCGGGTGGTCATTTTACTATTTGAGATGAGATGAAAACTTTAATATGAAAAAAGGCTTATCAATATGATTTGAGTCACTGGTAATATAAATGAAACTGGTGAGAGAAAAAGTTCACCAGAGCTACAGCTATTCTTAGAAAAGGGGCCAGCTTACAGGGGAAAATTCTTTCTTAAAAGAATACTGGGGTAGTAGACACCTCTTAGTGGAACTAAAACTTTTCAAAATTTTGTCTCAAAATTTTGGGTCGTAGTTTCAGTCAACACAACCATGTGATTATTCAGGACCTATATCTCAACTGGTTTTCGATTAAGGTTTAGTTGAGTGGTGGAGAATAGGAACTCAAAAGAATTATGGTCCCCATTTAATATGCGCATTATTGGGGAAATTATAGAATATGTTTAGTTCTTTTGAGCTTAATTTATTGTCGCTGGTCTTTTATTTTTAAATTAGAGTCAATTTTGTAATTTTCAGATTTGTTGGAAAATCTGCCACAATAGTTTTAAGTCTTATTTTGAATTTTTGTTGGTTTAGAAAAAAATTATTCCTTTTTAGTTTATTTTAGGAGTTCACACTAGTTTTGAAGTCCTTCACTTAAAGGATTAGAAGTTGTTTGAGTCTACATATACTTAGTATTGTAATGTTTTTAATTCAGCTTTTGTTATTGAATAAAAAAAAAAAAAGTAATTTTGCTATTTCGAGTTGTGATGCAATTCAATTCTAGGTTTGTTGCCATGGGATATTGGTTATGATATCCAAGAAAGTTTAGATGTGAAACTTAAACTATTTTATCTTATTTTACCGTTCACATTACTGTTCATAGTGCCTTAATTTTTCCAATACAGTCCCACAATTCCCTGTTATTGCTTAATTTCGTTTCTCAAACTCTATTCTTTATAAACCTTAGCCTCCCGGTTATATTTTCTTCTCATCCTAACCTCCATATTAAACCCAAATTCATCCCTCTATAACCAACCCTCCAACCCGTCCTACATCATTGAGTCTAGTTCTTGGCAAGTTACTTGGTTGAATTGACTATTGTTCTTATCAGTACTCTTCCTTGTAAGTAGTTTCATTATGTGATGGTAATCGTGCCATCACTTGCTATATTTTTAGACAACTGAGGATGCAAATGAATAAATTATTTATTTTCATTTATTTGAAGCAAGAATTGGATGGCCTTGCTGCTAATTACCCTGATCGCTTCAAAGTCTACTACGTTTTGAATCAGGTTAGTTCCTTTTGCAACTGCTGCTGCTACTTCTTCCACTATTTATCTTACTTTCTCATTTCCTCCGCCTGTTATGGATAGTTTATTTGAGAAATTGATAATATCCTGGTACTTTGTTTAGCTTACTGCACTGCTTAAAATGATCTTAAATTGAATCAGTTAAAAGTATATGTTGAGTGTGTATCTTGAATATCATGACAAAAATGGAAAGAATAACTAATTCTGTTTGATAATTTGCTAACTCATTGTTATGGTTGATAAGCTTGCAAATGCATCGGTGGCTGCACAGCAGCCTATTTGGCAGGCCATGCTTCTGTACTGAAAATTTTCTGATGCATGTATAATATCCTTCTGATTGAATTATAAATGTTGAATTTATTGTGTAACCAATGTTCATTTGATTAGTAAAACTGCCTCACTGAATAATGTTTTCTTCTCAGCCTCCTGAAGCGTGGGATGGTGGCGTTGGCTTTGTATCGAAGGAAATGATTGAAAATCACTGCCCTGCTCCTGCATCTGATATCCAGGTATGCTTTTGATCTATTTCTTCTGGGCTTTTGAATCTGCGCTCAAAACTTGGAACGTGCATGCAAATGTAAAGAATTATTACGGACATCAAACAAAAGCACTGATACAAGTAGATAAAGAGAGGCTATGGCTTTTAGGTGTGCTAATAGTTGGCATTGCGCAATCTGCAGATTCTGAGATGTGGACCACCACCTATGAACAAGGCCATGGCTGCTCACCTTGAAGCTCTTGGCTACACGTCTGAGATGCAGTTCCAGTTCTGATCTTTCACAAGTTCTGGACCTTGTATCTATCACTTGCATGGACTCAATGAAAGACTTCATAGCTCTGTATTTTTGTTCCTTATATCTGAATGAAACTGCCTATCAGAGCAACTGAAATGTAAACTTAATTCCAGTGGTTTTAATTCTTGAATTTTTTTTTCCTTGGCTAGCAATAACGCCATGTTTTGAGACCAAACGTTCTCTGAAATAATGTAACTGGCTGATCCTAGATTTGTGCGGCAAGAGTAGCATTACATATTTTGCCAATATAATGTTATATTATAATTCTAGACTCAGTTTGGTATATCATTCATTGTTGTATTCAATTACATAAGAATATATATATAGATTAGAAAAGCAAACATTTTTACATATATTATTAAAATACCACCTAAGATTTGTTGTATCATACATTTTTGCCCTTATAAATTCAAAATCAACATTCTTTTTAATACGACCTTCATACTTGGAAGGCCATTGTCGCAATTTTACGTTCTTCTGGGATAACTTGCTAGAGGTTGTATCAACAAAGATAATTAGGCTGGATTAACAGTTTAATCAAAGGCTTTTTGTTTATTAGACTGGAGTTGAGCTGTTTGCATGGCGCGCCGCAGTTTAATTATTGAAGCAAACTGTGCAAACTGGCTTTTAACATAGTTTAGATTTAAGGTTAGGGATTATTTGTGATTAGATTAATATCTTTGTAATGGACTATTTGTCTGTTATTACAAAATATTTAAGAATTCTAAAAAAGGAGTAGATATTTTTAAAAGGCAAGTCATGTGGGAGGCAACTACTCTCAAGGTCTTGGGGATCTTACATATCCTCGTGTTTATGCCACACCCCATAATCTGACCAACCTCTTCAGAAATAAGAAAAATACTTGGGATAACAGCCCTTATTTCTAGAGGGTTGAACATAGCATGATCACTTGGGATAATTCTTATTTTATCGGCTTTTCTAATCTTCAATACAAAAGCTATAGATTGGATTTTACACTCTAGCTCCGAGAAAATCATCATCGCTTACCTGATTAGGATCGAGATGGAGGATGATTTCGTTGGATTTTTTGCCGGTGAAATGATTGGTGAAATCGGAATCCTCCATGGAAGCCAGAGAGTTTAGATAAACAGAGACTTTGCGATGAAGCTGATTCTCTTGCATTCTCTCATTAAATTCTGAAACCTTGAAAAAATGAAATACATGAAAAAGTTATTTCCGAATAAAAACAGAGTAATTAAATTTTAATTTAAAAAAAAATATTGAGTAGAAAATTTATAAAAATTCAATTTGATTCTCCCAATTCAGATGAATTGAAATTCTTTGGCCATTTTCCTACGTTCAATCACAATCAATTAACTAGCAAAATATGACTCTTTCTTTCTCTTGTTTGGAGGGGACAATATTTCAAAAATTTCTAAAATATTGACATTTAGTTTTCTTTTGTATTTTCTAATACTTTAGATGCTATTATTAATTAATGTATTATCAAAATAAAAACAACATTTGATTCCAATAATAAAAATGAGAGAAATTATTTAATGGATTTGGTATACCAATTCATTAATTTAATTTAATTTGGTGTGAACAATTAATAATATTAAATTTTTATTTTGAAATTATATAATTCAATTTTACTTATCTCTTCCTTATTTTCAAAACTATTAATTAAAAAAAAAAAGACTTTCGCCATTATTATTTATTACCCAACAAACCACAAATAACCAAAACAAACAAATATTAATATAGAGAAAGGTAGAGAGAGAGAGAAGGATAAAGAGCCCGCTTCCACAGATGCTCCCTATTTCCACGCTAACTCCATTAGTGTTTTGCACTCAAGAAGGAGAAACGTTTCGCATGGAAGATTTCTGAAACAGAAAGAAAGAAAGTGTTACAACAACAGCAATTTTGGTCCCTGGCTTCATTGTTTTCTCTCTACGGTACGATTCCACTCAGAACAATTTCATTTGGCTCAACAACGAACAAGAAATTTCCCCTTCAATTTTCTCTGTCATTTATCTTTTCTAGCTGTTTAGCCATTTTCTTTCTGTGGATGTTTTTCTTGGTGGGTTCTGTTTGGTTTGAGCTGGGTTATTGCTAGGTGCTTTTGATTGAGTTCATTTTTATGATTATCCTATGTGGATAAGGAAAATGCGGTAAAATTAATGATAAAATTTCTTGGTTTTCGTTAATGGGATGTATTATCAACTTCCATGTCTCTGTAGAGGTAATTTCGTTTATTGGAGTGCATATGATAAATTTTAGTCAGTGCAGTTGACACTAATGATTGATATCTTTACCCATTTCTTGTTCTATCCGGTCTGATGATTGATACTCATAGGATGTGTCTTTGGCATTTTTGTGTAGATATGATTTTTGTTAGGAGATACTGCTGATTTATTTTTTGAATTAATATAGCAATGGCTGAGAAGCATGCCTCATCCCTTGGAGTTATTTCTAGGAAACCTTTGCTGTGTTTGTTCTCATCCATATTGACCTTGTTTATATTGTCTTGGTTCTTTGTGTTGCGCTCCACTGGCCAGCCTAACTTCATTGATCATAGTTTGTTAATCAATCCATTGCTTTCCCTAGTTGACAATGAAAGTTCCTTATCCTGGAATCTAAATAGTGTTGAACCCTCATTTGGAAGTCGATCAGCCCATGTGGATTTTAGTGAAGGAGGAGAAACCACTCAGGAGAAACAGGTGAAATGTAATACCCATGATGAGAATAGCAAAGAGCCTCTTAAGGTTTTCATGTATGATTTGCGGCCGGAGTTTCATTTTGAACTCTTAGACTGGAAGGCACTGGGAGATAGTGTTTGGCCTGATCTAAGAATGAATATACCTTCATATCCAGGCGGGTTGAATTTGCAACATAGTATAGAATATTGGCTTACATTGGATCTTCTTGCTTCAGAAATTCCTGGCATTCCTAGAGCTGATAGTGCTATAAGAGTCCGAAATTCTAGTGAAGCTGATGTTATATTTGTACCATTCTTTTCTTCATTGAGTTATAACCGATATTCTAAGGTAAATCCACATCAAAAGTGGAGTAAGAATAAATTGTTGCAAGAGAAGCTGGTAAAGTTTGTTACATCACAAAGGGAATGGAAAAGGTCGAGTGGGCGAGACCATGTCATTTTGGCTCACCATCCAAATAGCATGTTAAATGCAAGGATGAAGCTATGGCCAGCAATATTCATACTTGCAGACTTTGGGAGGTATCCTCCCAACATAGCTAATGTTGACAAAGACGTTATTGCACCTTACAAACATGTAATCAAAAGCTACAACAGTGACTCATCTAATTTCAACAGCCGCCCAATTTTGCTGTACTTTCAAGGAGCCATATACAGGAAAGATGTACGTTCTCTTCCTCTTTAATATATGGAAATATTTAGTTGTTTTAGAATAGAATTTCATTTTTACATGTTCCAAATTGTAAAATGAGGCAACTATTCGACAAATTTCCATTACATGTCTTTGTTGTGCTTGATGTTATGTGCCTCACACTTCTATCATGTAGAAAATTAAGTTAAAAAGAGGGCTTAATTTAATGGAATTCAGGTGTAAAGAGAGTAGATAGAGTGTATGATTAATGTCAAGTAACATAAAACATCCATCTACTTTTAGATTGCACTTAAGGTTACACAGGTGAAGAATGATTCTCCAAAAGCTTTGGGATTTCGGAAAAAATTAATAGATCATCAGAACTTTGTCAAGGTTTATTTGGTGGTTGGGAAAGAAGGTATAGTGTTATATTGGGATGCGTGTAGACTGGGGTTTGTAGTCATGCTGAAAAACCAGGACAAAGTAGTGTTTTGGGAGTTATTCAGGAGTATAGTGTTAATGAGGTTAAATACTAAATAATTTATTATATTCAGGTTAAACAATGCTCTCCTCTCCCTTAATCTCAAACAAGGAATGGGGGGAGGGTTGTATGTAAGAATTCAATACTTAATCCTTCCCTGAACAATTCTAGATCCTTAATTATTTGTGGGACTTTCCACTGAAATCTTGCTTCCATTAAATAGAATATTATTAAGAAAAATTCCTGTATAAAATGTTAAGAGCAAACTATAAATGAGATATATCTTAGTCTTCTGATAGACCAAGGAATAGAAATTTAGGGGCTTTATTCTTTTTGCAATGTCAACCTAAATATTTGGACACGCACCTTTTATAAAATTGCCATTCAGTGAAAATTGACTGAATGTAGACCTTTCATTGCTGATCTCGAATTTCTTATTGCTGAAACTAATTTGGAATATTCTACTGTGTTTTTGTAATTAAATAACAATGCATGGACCAATTGTGTTAGTGTAAAATATTCCGGAGGGCTTCTTGAGTATGAGGTGTAGCTATAAAAATTTCACCATGATAATTCTCAATTAATCTTTGTAATGTGGTCATGTGATTGGATTATTAATGTTTTCCACAATCCAATTTTCTTATTAAGGACTTGCTCTTTACATTTATTGGATTCTGGATGCATCCTATCAAAGTGATCCAATGCTTGTCTTTTCCATCATTTGCTTAATAGTCTTTGCCTCACTTTTGGTTGGCTGTACTTTGTATATGCCTGATTCTTTACTTTTGGGTTTCTCGTTATTAGGGTGGCTTTGCACGGCAAGAATTATTTTACCTTTTGAAAGATGAAAAAGATGTGCATTTTCAATTTGGTAGTGTTCAAAAGGATGGAATCAACAAAGCTTCCCATGGAATGCACTCCTCCAAATTTTGCCTCAATATTGCAGGTGACACTCCCTCCTCAAACCGTCTCTTTGATGCCATTGCCAGCCACTGTGTTCCAGTCATTATAAGTGATGACATTGAGCTTCCTTTTGAGGATGTTCTCGACTACTCTGAGTTCTGTGTATTTGTTCGTACATCAGATGCCATAAAAGAAAAGTTCCTTATAAATTTGATCAGGGGCATTGGGAAAGATGAATGGACCCAAATGTGGCAGAAATTAAAAGAGGTTGAACATTTCTTTGACTTCCAATATCCTTCTAAGGAAGCTGACGCTGTTCAAATGATATGGCAGGCTGTGGCCAGAAAGGTCCCTGCCATCAGAATGAAGGTACATAAGTCCATGAGATTCTCACGGTTCGTCGATGGCAATGATAGATTGTTGAGTAAAATACAGACACCTGGTAATTTTTGGTGACAAAAGGAAACTAACATTCTCTGTTTCTTGGTAATGACCTAGGATCTTTTCATGAGACATAACATTAAGGTTTTAGTGCTTAGAAAGGTGAGAGAAGCAAGGCAATTCTCTTAGGTGAGAATTGCAATCTGTTCTCATTGAAGATTACGGATGTTCTTGTGAAAAGAAAAACATAATTTTTTCCAAAGGAAATTCAGGCATTTGGCTTCTATTAGTAGCAAATTATATTCAGTTACTCGTATCATATATCTACGTTTCTCTGTCTACTATTATATGAAATTATGAAGACATTGTCTGCTGTTGCCAGAACAAAGTCAGGCCTTTTGAAGAGGATATTGTTTGGTAAATGTACATATTCAGAATTGTAATTAAAATATTGAAAAAGAGATTTATGTTTAATGGTTAACTGCAATAACTGAATCATATATATAACAATCTCAAAGGTGGGAGGTCGTTTTGATAAAATTTTGCCACTAAGCAATTTGAAAATTGAATATGCAATTGGCTGATGCATCGTCTTAAACTCTTAATTGAATTGCTTGTATTGTTGCCATGTGCTGTTTACATTTTTTTTTTTTAAATTTCTGAAAGTTATTGATTAAGAATAATTGCTTAATATTTATAATTTAAATTATATTTTCAAAAATAAATTGAGAATACTCGAGGGCATAGTACCATTGTTTTCTTCTGTATATTGTCAATGAAATAAAATTGCAATGACTTTTGCACTATTGTTCAGAATCTATTTCTCAGAAAGAGGTAACTGATAATTGTTAGTGCATATAAAATGTGAAGTTTTTGTCAAAGGAACCAAATTTGAAAAGAGATTTGGCAAATATTTATTTAAATCATGAAAATACAAGAAATTTTGTGGGAAGAAAGCGCTTCAAATTAATGGAACAGGAAAAGATGCCGGCGATTGGTTTAACACTTCAATGCTCTCTCTCTCCCTTCCCTCTCAGAAACTTGAGATTTATTTCATTTTTTTTTTTAAATAACTATTACTATGTCGAATGCACTGTTCGATGCAAAGCTATAATAATCATCTGCAACTCCCCAATCTCTTTCCGATCAAATGCAAAACTGGAATTCTCTTGATGGATTCACTTGACCTAGAAATGTCTCCTCCATTTTCAAATTGTGGAAACTTGACCAGGAAAATCTTTGATTTCTTTTCTCTATAGGATGAATTTGAAGCCGATTCTGCAAAAATGAAGCTCAAAAATCTGATCGGAAGGCCAATATTACCAGGGAAGAGGATTAAATCAGCGAGGAGCTTCGAATAATGTGAGAGAGAGAGAAGAAAGAGGAAAAAAAAAAAGGGTTTACGGATGATGTGTCATCTTATGATAGCATGGTACACTGTTGTAATATGTCTTGGTAACTTATGTCCACGTGTCAAACAACTGTCATGGATGATGACGTATGCTCTATTGACGTGGCAATTTTATGTCCACGTGACAGACAACTGTACACAAAATGCATGTGGCCAACGAGATGAAATGGGGGCAATGGATGATGTGGCAAAAATCTTTATACATGGAAGACAGTTGGCAAAGAGATTTCTAGTACATGGTGACTTGGCAAATTCTTTACACATGAAAGACAATTTTGATGACGTGACAAATTTGACGCTGATGTGGCAAGAAGTATGAAATCATGGCAATAAATTATGTGGCAAAACCTTTACACATGAAAGAAAATTGGCAAAGTTATTTAGGTGTAAGTGTATGATATGGCAATTATGTACACATGTTTGTTAGTTGGCTCAAATGACTCACATGATAGATGTGATGTGACAAATTTTTTACATGTGTTCTAAATAGTTTGATGATGTGGTAACTTGTGTCTGCGTGTTAGAATAATAATATTAATGTTTTATCAAAATGAAATCGTGGAGATGATGATGTGATAAAATCTTTACACATGTAAAACAGTTGATATTATTAATAATATGATGTGGCATCTCATTTTCACGTGGCAAAATTCAAAAGACGTGTTATTTTATGCTCACATGGTCGATAGCGCGGCCTCCAATTTTTCTAATGATGTGGCAATCTTTGCCCTAGTGGCAGGCCACCGTATTGATTTTGTGATAGGAGCTTACGTGGATAAATGGTTGGCATGGTGTGTGGCGTAGCAGCATGAAATTAGAATCGGTAATTTATGTGGGCTTATCATTTTTAGAGTCCATTTGAATTAGAAAGAACAAAGATTAAAGGGAATATTGCATAAATATGTTGTGTTTTTTTTTTTTTTTTTTTTTTTTTTTAATTTTAAGGTTTTTTTTTAAATTATTTTTTTTTTATATATTTGATATATATTTAATATATATGTAATATATTTTTGATATATGTTTGATTTATGTCATATTTTTTAAAAAATATTTTTAAAAAAATATTTTAAGATATGTAATATTTTTAAATTTTTTTTTTAATAGTAAAAATGAAATAATTTTTATTTTTTTTTGATATTTTTAAAAAAATCCCAAGATTAAACCTTTCAGGCTAATCACAAAATACAAAACTTTGCATAATAAATGAAAAAAAAAAAAAACTCGGATTATAAACCTTTCAAAAACCTCTCTTTTATCTATCCATGGCGCTATCTTCTTCTTCTCTTCTCCTTCCTCTTTTCCCCTCCATTGTTTCGCCCCCTGACCAGCATCGTTTTGCTCCTTTCAACATCTCTAATTTTGCTTCCCTGAAGGGCTCCTTTGCTCCAAGACGACACGCATCCATTGTCGTCTATGCTAAAGCCAAGGCTCCTTCACTTTACCAGACAACCACCGTTGATGAGGAGGAAGAACTTAACTCCGTCAACATAGCAGAGGATGTCACCCAGGTCTAGTTTAAACTCTCTCTCTCTCTATCTGGCCTCTGGTTTTCAATGAAATTACTGATTTTGCTATTAGCTTTTTCTTGTCTGTGCTATATTTGATAGTAATTTTTAACTATTTTTATTATATTAGTTTTTAATTCTACCAATATTTTTGTCTTTGAAAATTTTAAGAAAAATAAATTTTCTTGAGAAAGGAAAGAGAAAATTACTTACAACTGCAAAGCTAAAAAGGAATTTTTTTTTTCGAAGATGATTGGCATTTCTCATTTTGAAGAATTGCAGACACAGCGATTATGTTATTTGGGGAAAAGTGACTTTTAACTTGTTTTGAAGATATAATTGACAACAACAAAAGACCAAAATCTGATCACAACCGACCCAACTTTCCAAATTTTTTTTTTTTTTAAATTTACTTTTCGTGTTTGGCCGTAATTGCTGTATGTTACGAGTAGTTCAGTGTTTTTCTTAAAATGTTTATGCCTTAAAATCTTCACTGATTTGAGCAGTTGTGGCAAATTGATATAGTTGATTGGGAGAACGCCAATGATATATCTCAACAAAGTTACAACAGGCTGTGTGGCTAATATTGCTGCAAAACTTGAATCCATGGAACCTTGCCGGAGTGTCAAGGATAGGTAATTTTCTCTTCTCTACTGGAAAGGGTCACATTCTGTACATGTATGATCCATCACAGTTCACATAATTGGGCTAACATATTGGTGTAAAAATTTGGGCAACCTTTTCATTAGGTTCAGCAGAATGTTTTTGATAGGCTCATGGTTTATGAAATATGGATGACCTTGGTGCTTATAATGTTGGGCAAGTTTTCAATAGTTTTCTTGAGAGATGTTATAGTATCCTGATGTTATCTAATTGTCATTGGTTGTCATTCCAGAATTGGTTATAGTATGATATCCGAAGCTGAAGAAAGCGGAGAGATTTCTCCTGGGAAGGTTAGCTGTTTATCTTTTGTTGAAAATATATGTTATGGTATGGTGAAATATATACCTGTTGTGATTATGTATAGCACATATAGAATCTTGCTTCTGTGCAGAGTATATTAGTTGAACCGACAAGTGGAAATACTGGACTTGGTATTGCTTTTGTTGCGGCAACTAAGGGATACAAACTTATTGTCACCATGCCTGCTTCCATAGGTCTTGAAAGAAGGGTCCTTTTACGTGTATTCGGAGCAGAAATTGTTTTGACTGACCCAGAGAAAGGTTTGAAAGGGGCAGTTGATAAGGCTGATGAAATTGTTCTCAGCACTCCAAATGCTTACTTGTTTCAACAGTTTGAGAATGTCGCTAATACAAAGGTTACAATGATGCTTCTTGCACTACTTTCGAATTTCTTGGTTGTAACTTGGTGTTTTCTTTTATATAGGACTTATTTTAAAAATTTTCTTGCATAAATTGCAGATCCACTTTGAAACTACAGGACCTGAAATATGGGAGGATACTCTAGGCAAAGTTGACATACTTGTTGCTGGAATGGGAACTGGTGCTACTATAACAGGCACTGGACGTTTCTTGAAAATGATGAACAAAGGAATTAAGGTAGGCATTGTTTTTATGATAAATTCTGAAGTCTATCATTTGACTTCCCTTACTTTTTGGAAGGGATTATCTGAAAGGAATTGAGATGATGCCATTGGATTTTTTCTTTTATTACTCAGTTGCACTTTAGCTATAATACATTTCCAAAGACAGACGTGGGCTTAGATTATCATATAAATTTTGATGGCAGCCTTATGTTAAAGGTCATTTAGATGTAAGTTATATATGCAATCTTTTAAGATGGGTGGCACTATTTTGTTTTCTTTCTGTTATTCTTATATTATTGTTGTCTTTTGTGATCTGATGCATTCTTTATTTTTATACTGGTTTAATTTCAGTTTAAAAAATGAAAATGCACATTATGCTGAGCCATCAATTGCGGTAACAGACATGTTTACTTGCTAATTCATTAATCATATCATTTTCTGTCGAGTTTAACTATCATTAAAATTATAAAATTTGGCAATTCTGCAAAAAAATCTTGTTTTGCACTGTCAAAAATGAAATGATGTTGCGCTTATCTGTTTTGTTGTCCATCTTTCTGTATGATCACAAATTCTTGTTTATTTAGGTGGTTGGTGTGGAGCCTGCTGAAAGGAGTGTAATCTCAGGAGAAAAGCCAGGTGGAAATCATTGTATTCATCTCTAATTTGATTCAAATATCCTGTTGCTTTTTTTTTTATGGAAGAAATTGGTGTCTCTTCTCCTGTTAATGTCTCAATATATCTTGGTGTAGGTTATGTACCGAGCATCTTGGATGTCAAATTGCTTGATGAGGTTATCAAGGTGAGAAGGTGATAGTGGTCTAATTTCCAATGCAACCTGAAAATATCACATTCTTAGATTCTTTTGTTTGTTCGAAAGATCAAGGTTGTTTGCTGAAAATCTTACAGATTAGGCAATAATTGTGAGAGAACAATATGCAAGATGCAATGTAGAGGGAAATCTTTGTTCTTATCCTTTTTATAATGGAATAATGTAAACATAAATATGCATTTTAGTATCCTCTTCCTTTGTTGAATAAAATGAATATGGCTAAAGTGGAAGTGAACGCAATTGTTGAATGGTTCATCATTTCCAACTGCTTAATCTGCAAGTCTCCCCTGTTTTGCAATATTTTATAGAGTTCTTCACAATATTGACGCACATATCTGCTGCCCAGCTATTTTCCTGTAGCAGTTTCCACTATATTTATCCGAAAGAATTTGTTACTTTCTCGTGCATGTTAAAAATTGTCCTCTAAGTCCACACAGAATTTTTTAATCTTCCATAGGGTTTGTTTTTGAATTTGCTTTCTTTGGGATTCACTCAGAAGTCAGAGCACATTGCATCTGTACCTAACTTCTATGCGTTTAACTTGATTGGATTTAACTTCTTTGTTGGAAAAGATTCTTTAGATGTATTATCACTAGCTATTCAGTTAGATGAATTATTTGATCAAAATTTGTTGACACAAAATATAGATCACAAATGATGAAGCTGTTGAAATGGCAAGGAAACTGGCATTGGAGGAAGGCTTGCTGGTAATATGCAAAAATCTTTAAGCATAAAGCTTCCTGTTAGTATTTATATTACTTCATCTATTACTTGGCAAGATTTTGCTAATATGCAAATTTCATATCAGGCTGAATAATTATTTAGCATTTCTGGAATTTTCTTAGCTTGATGTTGTCATGAAAATACTGTTAGACCTTATAAATTCTTCTCCTTTTGCTTTGTTGAAAAAAAAAAATCATCCTTTTTAACCAATACTGGGTATCACATTGTGACAGCTTGAGCCTAAGAGCCCTCTTCTTTGTAATTTATAAATGATAAATAAATACAATCTGATTGTTTTGATTTATTTACCCCCACTATCCCAGGTTGGTATTTCATCAGGAGCTGCTGCAGCTGCTGCAATAAGTATAGGGAAAAGGCCTGAGAATGCTGGAAAGCTCATAACTGTAAGTTAATCTAATTTAATTTCAAATTATAGCAAACATTTAAATTATCAATGTGTGGTTTTTTGTGGCAATTCAAGTTGTTGGTAACATGTTTGCTTAATCCTTGCTTTAGTTTTACACAAGTTCTTAGAAACTTCATGAACTGTACAATAACTTTGGGTTTGAGCCAGAACTGACATAAGAGGGGGTTGGTTTACCAGGTGCCTTAACCAAAAACCTTACTGGAAGGGATTTTAGAAGTAAAACCTATGTGAGGAACCTAACCAAACCCCTCCTAAGTTTTCAAGTTGGGTCTGCTCTTGATTTGAATTGAAACTGGCTGCAGCTTTACCTGTAGGCATTCAGTTTATGGGTTTCAAAATATGTTTTAGACCTATTTATCTTCTAGTTATCCTAACGATGTGTACTTTCCATGAAGTGCCATATAGGCTCGTTAATTGTTCTAAGCTGGAATAAATTTGCAAGTAAAAATATCAAAGCTCCTAGAAAAGGAAGGAAATAAATGAACAATATCAAAGTTCTTTGTTGGACAAGTTATTCTTTTTTCTTTTTCAGTTATAAAAGGATATCCAAGTTCTCCATCCTTGGAAATTCCACTTAATCTGTGTACTCAGTGCACATTTTCATTAAAAAATCCATATCTAGTTAGGCATTTTTCATGCATTGTCATTTGCAATGTAAATATATGTAATAATATTGTGAGAATGTTGTTCTCAAGCTGATGCTACGTCTAACCTGCATTTTAATGTTTTCAATGCCATAGGTTATATTTCCAAGCTTTGGTGAGAGGTATATACCTACTGTTCTTTTTCACTCTATATATGAAGAGGTTCGAAATTTGCAACCAAGCTAGTCAAAATGTATCGGAAAACTTGAGCATTTTTTGCTTCTTGAAATGTGGGTCATTTTTTAGCATCAATAGGTAAAAATTTTCTATGGTTTTTCTGGATCAGTTTTTTCCCTTAATAATGTTCCTGCATCGCTCCACCTGAATGTCTCCCCCTTTCTGCAGGAGTAGTCTACATAAAGGACACGGGTTCTTGGTTAACACATTTGAGAAATGCGGAGCAGCAGAATTTTCTGATAGGTAAAAAAGTCCAACAAGATTTTTGTTTTCTTTCATATTTTGGTTTCCATTTATCTCTCTGCGAGTGTGTGACATCTTCTGCAACAAGAATTTGGATGTGCTAACCAAGAGTAGAGTAGAATGCATTGTTTGCAGACAAGTCTGAGATAAACAGTCGTAAAGATTTCATACTATGTATCAGAATCTATCCCACTGGGGACATACATGATAAAATTAGAAAAATATATAGACAATGTATCAGAATCTGATATTCAATTCTTGAAGAATTAACTGCCTTTTAAATAGCCTGATCCCATTACATAAAATCATACCAAAATCTGAGTTAAAATTGTTCTGTTGTGGAAGAAAATTTCAGGTATCAACTTCTTCCCTCTATTTTATTTTACTTTATGTTGTTGGTATACAGGATTGTTCCCCTCAAAAGTTAAACAATAATGTATCTTAAATGGTAGTCTCATCTGCCACCCCATTTCTATGACTGCTTAAATGAAAGGTCAATTTTGATTGTGATGAACTGATAGGCCTTCTCAAAGACAATGGGCCACCTAGCTGTTATAATATAATTCAATATTTTTTTTTTCCTTTTACATGTAATGAGTTAATGTGATTAAGATCTATTTTATACCTTATTGTGGATGTGAATGTAATTAAGATTTATTTTATACCTTATTATTCAACTAGAAAATATATTTTTCTTTCTTAGTCCACCTGCGCCTAATATCCACCAGGTGCGCATCTAGTATTGCGCTTTGCGCTTCAGGCTCAGGACTCTTTGCGCCTTAGTGCGCCCTGGGCCTTTAACAACACTGGATGAGCCTTTAATCAATGATAAATTATTAGATAAATTTTCCCTTTCTGTTTCACCTTTTCCTTTTCAAATGTGAACAAATTTTGATTAAGAGCTTCTGGGATAATGGTAAAAGAGTTAATTTGCTAGTTAATTAGTTTAAATTGTTCAATTGAATTGGAAGATAACATTACAAATTAATAAAGAAATTAAACTTCAAGACATTATTATGATGGATGTACTAATTTTATACATTTTTTTTTCTTTTCTCAGCTTATTTTTTTTTTTTTTTTTTTTATTTTTATTTTTAATTTGTTCACATCTTACTAATTTTGGCAAGGCGAACAAGTCGGGGAAAATTTTGTATGCCACAAAATAGCAACCTTGCCTACACGTCAAAGCACATGCATCATTGACTACACTTCCAACACCTTTTTACTTTAGAAGAAACAACTTGATCAATAATTTTTACTGAATTATGATAAACTAACCCTACAACATTCATGACTGTCTGAATTAATATATATATCGATATGAAATTAATCACAATATCTAATATCTTAAACACACATACTTGATTATGTCTAACATTTCCAACTCAAAACATTTCGGGATAAAATAAAAAAAAAAAAATTATATAAATTTAAGGCTCTAATCACAAAAATAAATAAATAATTTTTTTTTTTCAAAAAGTTGTAATTATATTTTAAATCTTTTAAAATATACTATTTTGTTCTAATTTTATAAATTTATTTCAATTGTATACATTTGATTAGAATTAAAATGAAAAATAATGAGTTATATTTATCATCTTTTCAAACCATTTTATCTCTGGACTAAACTTTATTATAATTTTTTATCAATCTCGCAGTAGTAGTAATGGTGTTGGTGGTCATAGTTACAAGAAATGAGGTGTGAAATTGGTGGCTCATATCTGCAGCCTAACTTGGAGGCCATTGAAAAAATGTCAGTAAATGCAGAAGACTTACAGTAAGCAACATAAAGCTTTGTTTTTCCACATTATTACGTACAATAAGATTTGAACTTCACATGGATAAAGAATTGTACTCTAATGACTTCTAAGCATCATTCTTTTTATTATTATTATTATTATTATTATGAAGAAGTAATTAAGAAAATTGATGAGGATCATAAGAATAGAAGGTGGTTCTTATGCCAGCCATGCTATGTTTAATGTTAGGTAGGGTTGATGATGTTAGAAAGTGAAGTGATTGTTTCCATTAATCTTATGGGTCCTGTTTAAATTAAATTATCAACAATATGCTATTTATTTTTTTAAATTAAATACTTAGATTTTGTTTATTGCACCCACCAACTTTGGATTAATTAATTTTCCTTTCAATATTTTCATTTATTTTTGTGGTATTCCTATGTGCACGTACATGTGCTTATGCAAAGAAAAATGGAAGTAATTAATTAGAAAGACAATCCAATAAAGCTAAAATTAATAAGGAGAAAAAAAAAATACCAAACAGATTAATTGTGCCATCAAAACACACATCAAATATTATTTCAATACATATTATATGTGGACCAGTCCTTCACTAAACTAATTACATACATCCACATATCTTTTCTAAAAGAGTCATTATTGTCATTAGTAAAATTATTTATATATTAATTATGATAACATTATTATAAAATTTTGATTATATGATATCATCTTTAATTTTTTATTAATGATTTTTCTAATGAGTATCTTAAAGAAACTGATTAAAAATTAAAAATTTAGATAATATTAAATAAATGAATTTAAAATTAAAATAAATAAGTGAAAAGTGAAAATTCTGACTTTTTATATATAAAAATTTATCATATAATTTATAACAAAATCTCTTAGTATGGTAGAAGATTTATCATATAATTCTGATTTATTATTAGAATGATACTAATTACAACGAAATATAACTCCATTAAAATCTTTTTTTTTTCTCATCCAACTTAAATCATATTAAAATTTTTTATGAATTACATGATAAATTTAAAATATTATAAATTTAAATTTGATAAATTATATTTTCATATTAAAATTTAATATTTTCAATTTTTAATATTAAAATTTTTGTCTTCTAATTATATGTAAATCATATTGTTAACAAATTCTTTCATTACAGCATTCAATATTGTATTATAAAGAAAAAAAAATGAAAAAGAAAAAGTGATCAGTTATTACTATTGGAAAAAATATAATAATAAAACATATAAATAAATTAATAATAAATCTAATATAAATTAATTAATTTTATATAAATAAATTTCTATACTTATATCCGTTTATCAATTCATTTATATATAAATTTATGAAATTTAATACTTATATTTATGATCTCTAGAAAAAAAAAATAATCCAAAACTAATGTACTTGTGAAATGTGAATTGAAAAATGATTTCTCAAATTTATATTAAAATAGTAATCAATTATGCATGCATGCAAAAACATGCTATAAGGAGATTGATATAATTCAAAATTTTATGTTACTTGGATGGTAAAACTACATTTACTTTAAGATCTTAATAATAATATGTTCTCAAACTTTATTAATTTTTAAATAAATTGAAATAAAGCTCAACCTTTTTGCCATTTTTATGAATAAATGTTTATAAATTTAATTTATTTGATTATTAATTTTTTTTTATATGTAAACTAATTAATTTTCAGAATATATTATATAATTTAACCAAATGAAAGAAATGAAATGGGGACTCTGCTTTTCACCTCAAATAAATAGTCATCACATGTACAGATTTTAGAATTAAATTGGGGGGGGTAACCCCAATAGTAAATAGATGCTTTTGTTGGCTGTTTGGGTAAATTCATATGCCATTTATACACCAAACTACGTACCAATATAAATCTCAATAAACAGTGGACCCTTTTACTTCTTTCATATAAAGATATCATATGACGTTTGGGTTCTGGTTGTGGTAATAATAAATAACTATTTACCTTCATCACTTTAATTAAGTCAACTCTCAATTCAACTCATCAAACTTTCAATTTACAGTTTCTTAGTAATAATAATGGAATTACCAAAGATTATTTTCAGACACTTTATTTTTAATTAGGTTAATTTTATTTTAATAAAATTTAAATTAGTAATTTTATTATTTTAATAATAATTTGCGTGTAACAATCAATTAATATATCGTAACATTGTCTGAATCAGAATGTTAAAAATATATAAATTATCGATAATAAAGTGATAATAGATACTCAATTATTAATTATTAGATTTTAAGAATTAATTTTTTTTTCTCGATTAAAAAATTACATATAATATTTTTTTAATAGGTAAATATATTATGTAATAAAACGAAGGGGGGACCAAGAAATGAAAGGTATGAATAGCAAAGAAGGGAAAGCAATTGTGTATAATCTTGTGAAAATATATGCATGGTAGCCATGAGAGAGAAGCAATTGATAAGATTTGTATGAATAGGTTTCTCAACACCGAAAGGTAATATAAGATCACATGTTTCCTCATTATAGTTTGCTAAAAAGAGGACACTGAGGCAACCATTTTACCTCATTTGGATGCAAGACTTTCGTGACTATCTCATTTTCACTTATACGGCTATTATTAATTTATTATTCTCTTTTCTTTGTAGAATTCATTAATTAAGACTCTCTATTCCTTAATTAGTTATTAATTGCTTCCTTCAAGTATTTAATTAATTAGCAACGTTCTGTACATTTACATAAATATAGATGTAGTTCAGATTCTTTATTTTATTTTTATATCTTATCTTCTGCTTCATATTTTTTTTATATGTTATATTAAGTATTTAGCTGTTAATATTTTTTATAAATGATGTGACGCATAAAAAAGAAAATAAAACAAGAGATAAAATATAAAATGAAATAAATAATCTATACTAACAAAAATGAGTGCTAATCTTCATGATAATTAATTAATTATTAAGTATTGCGTGTATACTCTAATTAATGTTTTGTAGCAAAAGTGGGCAAGTATAATTATCTATATATAGCTGCTAATAATTAACAATGTGAATTAAAAAAAAAGGGGCATATATATAAGGGGGGATATATGAATTAAACAAATTTATTTCTTCAAAGGAAAACAAAAACAAAATATCTTAAATAAGGAAAGCATTCTTACTATGATCATATGAGATCCTTAATTATTTGGCTTTAACATTGCCTACTACAACCATGGACGTTAATTTTTCCATTAATTATGTGCACATTTTTTTACCTATAGACGGTTATAATTTTTCTCCAATCAGTTTAGGAGTTAATCAAAGACTAAATTCTTTCTCCAGGTAAATTTAAAAATATATATTTCACATTTTATTTATATATTATTGAAAAAAATTACCTTGATACTCAAATTCTAGTCAGTAAAAAAGACAAAAAAATTTGGGTTAATTATTTTTTGTTTTTAACCTTTACTTGAAATTCTTATGATTTTTTTTTTTTATTTGAAATGCTTCGACTTCTCACTAATTAATTTTGTTTAAGAAAAATATTTAAATTTTAAAGTACAATGAGTGTACACCACTTATTCAATGGAGTGAACACAATATAAGTTAAATATAAACAAAAGATCAACAGAAGATGATGATATGATGTATAAACCCTAATTTAAATAGATGGATTCATCTCTTCTATTTTCTTCCCTTAATTCTTTTAGAAAATACATTAGACACCAATTTTCCATTTGGCTTAAAGTTTTTTTTTTATATAAATATTTTTCTAAAATTGATTCACATCTATGAAATGTGTATATAATTAAGTGAATATGTGATGAATTATTAGCTGATTTTTTTGGTGAATGAAATAATGCAACATAAAAAGAGGCTAGGAAATTAATTAGATTAATTATTTGAATGAGAATATTCAAAGAAACTAAAAGTTAATTACATTTACAAAGAGATTCCAAACTTCTTATAACCCTATTTAAGAATTAAAGATCATTAACTATAACCTAGAAAGATCAGAACACTCTCTTTTTCTTTCTCCTCTCTGGTGGACATCGATTTTATGTCCATTCCATTGATTTTTTTTTTTTTTAATTAAGCTCTCAAACTCCCAAAAAAAAAAAAAAAACAATAACATGATCAGAATATTGGAGAAAGTACTTCCACTGCTTCTTGATCCACTTGACCATTCCCATTTTCATCCAAAAGCCACTTCTCAAGAAATGATAATGGAGGATTATTATTATTATCATTGTTAATATTGTTCTCTGATTCCTTCTGCTTCTTGTTCTCTTTCTCTTGGACACTTGTAGAATCTTGACAACAACCCTTTATAGATTTATTAATATCCCATGAAACATTATTCAAATTTTCAAAAGATAAAATAGACTCAAACTCTTCATTAGAAATTAAACCACTTTCTTGCTCAAGAAAAGAAGTTGTACCCATTGAACAATTCCCGTTAATGCTTCTTCCGTTCTCAATATTAATATTATCCTCCAATATTTTATTAGTTTTTGGAGATGTTCTCATCCAACCTTCTAAAAGCCTTGAAATGTTCTCAGTACTTGATGCATAAATTGAGGAGGAAGAAGAGGCAGAGGAGCTCTGGCTCAGCCTATTTGATCCATTTGGGCTTAATTCTAAGCTTCTTGATAGTAATTGATGATTATCAGTACTAATTCTTGAGTCTTGATTTGTTGCTGCTGCTGCTGCTGCTATTGGGTCTAAAGCTGATTGGAATTTCTTTAGCTTTTTCTTGAGATGGGTATTCCAATAATTCTTTATATCATTATCTGTTCTTTGTGGAAGATATGAAGCTATTGCTGCCCATCTAAATTCATCAATTAATAATAATTAGCGAAATTTTTATAATTTTTATTTCTAAAAATAAAATAAAAAGAGCTGAAGAGAAAAATATATGAGGATTACTTGTTACCCAATAAAGATTGCAAGTGAATTATCATTCCTTCTTCATGAGGTGTGAAATTGCCTCTCTTAATTCCTGGCCTCAAGTAATTAGTCCATCTAAGCCTGCAACTTTTGCTGCACCTTAACAACCCTTTTTCAAGAAAATTAATAATCAAGATTAATAAGTAATTAAATTAAGCAAAAAAAAATAATTTAAAGAATCACAAAAAGAATTAGATCTAATTAATTATAATTAAGGCAATAAATATTAATTATAACTTAATTACCAGTTTTAGTAGGAACTGATCTCCAATTTCCTGGACCATGTTCTTGGATATAAGAGACTAAAATAATATCCTCCTCAGGAGTCCATGGACCTTTCTTGATTCCAACTTTATCACAGCAAGGAGGTCTTCCCATGCCTCTCTTTCTCTCTCTCTCTCTCTCACTTGCTCATATTTCACTGAAAACAACTTCTCTTCTCTCTTTATATAGCTATACAAGAGCTATTATATAAATATATTTATATTTATAGACCTTTCAAACAGTGCCATGTCCATGTGAGTGTGTATACACGAGGTTTTTTTTTTTTTTTTTAATTCAGATATCTCTATTTTTGCCTTAAATAAATTTTAATTTAGAATTTATAACCGATTCTCTTAATGTATATATTTTTCACGTATTAATTTTAAAATTTTATTATGAAATATAAATATATTTTATCACTATTGATATATATATATATACAAAAGTTTTAAAGAAGAGGGAAAGCAACTTCCTTTTCCTTTAACACACCAAAAATTGATCTACCAAGCTGACTCATTTCGCCTGTTTAATTTCTTCTATTTTTGTATGTGTTCATTTATTTCTTTAAGTGTGAATTACAATTTGAGCTGTTAAAATTATTAATTAAAAAAATTTTAATTGTTTTAATAATAAAAATTTAAAAAAATTTAATTGTATTTCAAAATTATTTTATAATATTTAAATAATATTTAATAACAAAAAAATTTCAATTTCATTATCAAATAAATTCATTCACAAGATATGGTCACGTGCCACAGCAACTCTCATTACCTCATAGTCTTTGATTTCATTATTTGATTTTTCTCTACTTTTGCACTTCTCTCTCACTTTATTGTTGTGTTCAGTGAGTGGATAAGTAAAGCCTACTAATTTTTTTTTTTCTATTTTAATATTTTCTCTTATATAATAATGTATTATAATAAAATTTAATATTCGGATTTCATTTATGCTCATGCTTAGGCTATGTTTGTTTTGATGAAAATAAAAAAAAAAAAAGGAAAAATAAGGGAAATGAATATTATTTCTTTTGTTTGATTAACTAAAAAGGAAAAGAAAAGAAAAGAAAAGAAAAGTTTTAAGATAATAAAAATTTCTCTCCATTTTAAAAAGAAATGGAGAGAAATTAGAACTTAAAAGATATAAAAAATAAAAATTACAAAGATATTCATTTCTTTATTTTTATTACTCCTCTTTTATAAAATTAAAATAATAAATTTCTCTTTATTTTTCTTTATTTCTTCCTTTATGCAAATAGAGATCTAAATAATATAAAAAAAAATTAAAAATTTTTTTTTTTCTTCTTCATTTCTGTTATTTAATTTCTCTCCATTTTTTTTTATCACAATTAGTACACCAAACATGGCCTTAGTGAAATGGGAAAAAAATATCCCTCTCAAATTATTCTCAATAACACTAATTATGGAATTAATTATAAATATAATATTATTAATTTTTTTTGCCAATATCATATATATATTTTTCCTTATTATTTTTTAACATTAGAGATGACAAATTTAATATAAGTGAGATTATTAAAATAATCTCATCTTATCATTATATTAAATATATTCTTCGAGTTTAACAAAGTTTGATAATTTTTTTGAATGAAACGAGTTCATTAAAACCTATAAATACACAAGAAAAGACAACTCTTACCCTTTCTAAAAAATAATTTTCGTTTAAATAGAATTATTGCCATCTAGTAATCATTAAAGCTTGAATTTTTTTTTTAAAAAAAATTAATTTAATAGGACATTTTGGATTTTAAAAAAAAATTCGCAGAACGTTGGCCTGACATCTTCCATTCTTTGGTCAAAATACATTCACTATATGCTCAGGATTTTGTACTGTTAATTGGTAGTAAGCCCCCCTGATGATGCAGAGTCATAATCCCCCATTTTTGTACTCTTATACCAATTTAGGTGCCTTTTAATGCAAGTTCTTATGGTTTACTTTAAAAAACAAGACCTTCTGTGGAATTAATTGCACTTCACTCCACTCTTTGTTTTAAGTTTCTGCCCAAGAGAGTACTACTCTATTGTTTCATGAGCAATGTTAATACATATATAAGAAAGCATGTAAATTCTTACAACTTCATAAAAATTTCGATATACTAATATGAGATATATTAGATTATTAGATTGATTAGAACTTTTTTTAATTCAAGTGGAAATGACGATATAAGAAATCGAGAGTTTAAATTCTAATAATATTTTAAAAATTGTATAAAATATATTGATTTATGAGGCTCACAAGTAGTCCTCAATTGAATTGGGAGTAAATATTTTAACATTTAGGTCTAGACCGTGTACCCAACTCTTAAAAAGAAAATCTAATGCTATGTGTACCCTCTGTTCTTTAGCTGCAAATTTTAAACAACGAGTCCTAATTATGTCCTTTATGGTGTAACGTTTGGGGGCCTCATGATAATTTTTTTGTAAGGTTCCCCTCTTCTTTAAGGCTTTTAATGGCCATTCAATGGTGGGATAAAAGAGGCCTATTTGTTTATTATTATTTTTTAACATAAATTATATGCTCAAGAAAAAAGAGGGAAATTCCCCTCTGATTCTTGGCAATCCCATTTCTCTTCAATTCATTTTTTCTTTGTTGTTATTGTGATGAAAAATATCATGATATATATCAATTAATCTTTTTTTTTTTTTTAGATTATTTCAATTTAATTATAAAATATTCATATCAACATAAATGGATTCGCAAAAAGGGAAAAAATGAAAATTATCACGGCATATATTTTAGTCTATATTATTTTAAAACTAGTAATTTAATCATGAAAAGAAGTAGGGGGCTACGTTCATGATGGAAATTTTTTGAGAAATTTAAAATTTTAAATCAATGGCTAAAATTAATAAATCTTAAATCCCAAATAACTTAAATAATAATAAAAAATATATTTTACCAAAATTTTAAATTTATTACTCAGACACTATCATTAAATTATATCTATGAGTGTAATTATTATTATTATTATTTTTTTTTTGGAATGAGAAATAAATACTCTTTCAATAATATGTGAAGTACTCTATACTTAGCAACTAATAACATGTTTAATTTAATAGTGAATAATAAAATGTTGATTGTTGGTGATTGAGAATTAAATATATTTTATAAAATTCAAAATATGTGTGCTCTTATAAATTACATTCATCATTTCTTAATTATTGATTAGAACATAATTATGATTCTTCAATTTAATTTCTTTATTTTAAAATTTCTAAATGTTTGTTTGGAGAGTTTGAAATTGGAGTTAAAATTTAAATTTGAATTGGAATTTTCAATTTCAGTATTTGACAATTATTTAAAATTAGTATTAAAATTCTAACTACACTTCCATAGAATTGTAATATAATTAAAAAACTAATTCCACAATTGCATTCTCAATTCATAAGAATTACAATTTCATAATCACCACTACAATCCTCTCTCCCACCATCACCCTCACCACCGCTACCTCCAGTTCTATCACTGGCGACGATGGTCCGCCATTTTCGGTGACAATGATCCATCATTTTCGACGACAGTGGCTCGTCTGACGGTCATCACCGGTGATAATGACTCGTTAGACTGTCACCACCAGCAACAATGATTCGTCGGACCGTTATCGCTGACGATTCACTTCCACCATCCTCATCATCGTCGATAATCCACTACCACTTTCAATTTCACTTTCATTTTTATCGTCATCAATATTTTATTTTATTTAATTTTAATTTTAATTTTTTATATGAAACAAACGTTAGAATTACAATGATTTCATCAAACAGACCCTTAACATTAATTTTATCAATTTCGTCAAAGACCTTTAGCCAACGTTACGATGATTAATTACGAAATGCTAACATGAAGTACACAATAGATACTCTTAAATCCTGATAATGTCACATCAAAATACTTCTCTCTTCCTCTCATGTACTCAATTTTTTCTCCTCTCTTCTCTCTCTCATTTGTGGACCTTCGTACTCTCCCTCTTCTCTTTCTCTTTCACAATTTCAATTCCAGTCTCTTTATTTCTTGATAAAAAGCCCTTAATTTTCAATTTTCTTCCTTCTCTCAAATCATCATCTTTTTCTCACCTCAATCTACTTCAAATCGTATTCATTCTCTCCCTAAACTTACCATTAGCAGCATATTTCAATGGTCCCAACCAATTTTACCTCGTTCTCCATCTCTCTCAAATCCTAGCCTCTGCAATCTCATCTCCTTCCTCAAAAAGACACCGCCGTTCGGATGTAGGTGGAACCGGAGCGCTTGTTTGCTGATATGTGCACAAAATAAACCGGTTGACTATATTTGGTGCTTCATCATGTTTTAAAAATTTGATTTTTGAGTTTCAAAATTAATTTTAGAAAAAACTCGTATTTTAAACCTTTTTCAAAATTAATTTTAATGTGACAAAAATTAAATTACAAAAAATTATTATCCATTAGTTCAAAAGGATTTTTCCTAACTTTTAGTTCAACTGCCATTTAACCATACTAATATCAAACTAGTCCTTGATGCTGAATAAACGGCTCACCCAAACGCTCAATGGTTTAAACCCCTTCCCATATGTTCCGATCTGAAGTAAACTTCTCAATAGCTACACTGTCCATCAGACAACTGCGTTCGACCCAACCATAACCAGGTTCACATGGGCTCAGGGCAACTATTGGACCACCCAAGAAAAATTTACTACGCCTTATCAGTTCTTCTATACATTTAATATCAATTAATCAATCTGGTAAAATGTAACACTCATCTGAGACATACTTTTCTATTGGTGAATCAAACTCGACGACATACTTTATGCATGTTTATTAAAAAAAAAATCCATCTTCATCACTGGTTTTTTACATTCTTCATGTATAAGGAATTTCAGACAATAACACATATACATGCAATCTTAACACCAGT
This sequence comes from Aleurites moluccanus, assembly GCA_948193065.1. NCBI lineage: Eukaryota > Viridiplantae > Streptophyta > Magnoliopsida > Malpighiales > Euphorbiaceae > Aleurites > Aleurites moluccanus. The sequence goes on along the minus strand of CANXYC010340327.1, from coordinate 96,378 downwards.
ATCCCAAATTTGCCAATAATTTTTTTTTCTCATGGATTCTGGACTAACCTTCCTATTGGCTCGTTATACTTGTGAATCGCATGTAGAGACAAGTATAGAAGCTTTCCTGATGAGAAATTCACTCAGATGTACCAACTAGGGACAAGCGATGGCAATGTCAACTAGTTCGTTAGTGCCTCCCTGACACAAACTCATCCAGATCTGTGGGGACAGTTAATAGGTCATTGAGTACTAGTCTTGTTACCAGAAAGATGAATCAAAAGATGGAATAGGCAAATTCGTAAGATATTAGCAGTTCCATCAGGTGGAAATGAAGCATACAGGATTTTGAAAGACAACTATTGTCAGTTGCAAAGTCGCTCAAAAACTATGAATATCATCTCATTATCACTGGCTTGTAAGATTTAGATCAAATAGTTACCTTAGTCAGTTGAGTGTAAAATAGCAAATACATAAGCATAACCACGTGGATTGGGGTAAATGGTGCATTAGGATACCACAAGAATGAAAAATTCATTAGCACAGACAAGGTTATTGAAAATATGAAGAAGAATAAGATAAAGAGGAACTAGCAGAACATCAACTAGTGTTCAGAACCAAGCCTAACACACAAACATTAAATTCATTAACACAGATTCCACATGTGAGAAAAAAAGACAAGATGATTCAAAAAAATGACGAAGAACAAGAGAAAGAGGAACTAGTGAAACATTAAGCAGATTTCAGAGCCAAACCTATGTTTAACATTTACTAATGAAAAGCTAATCAGAGAGGGTAAAAAGGAAGCCAAATGCTCTAGATTTATTATCATGGCAAATATTTTTTTTGAATATCAAAGGAGTAATAAGTGAGAACCTTACAGTTAGCACATCTTTTCTTCTTCCTCTTTTTCTTATATTCATTATCCCCAATACTTATCGTCCTACAATCTCGTAAAGGGTGATACTTCATTGATACCAACTCTTCCTTTGCAGTCTCAAGCCTCCGCTCCTCATCTCTCTGCCATGAAATGACACAATCATTACAAATATTAATTACACCTCTACCAAATTTGATACAAGCAATTTGTTAGACATAATTAGATGACAAAACTTACATAGGCCTTATTGAACCCTGCTATTTGTTGCTTACAAAGCTTAAGTTCCATCTCAAGTGAATGAACTCGAGATTCAACAGAAACAACACATTGCTCCAGTACTTGCTTTTGCCTAGCTCTAACCATCTCTGGTTGCCACACATTCAAAGCCACAGAAGCTTGCCTGAAAAATGAAATAAAAAAATACGTGATAATGAAAAACATCAAAAAGACATCCAAACCAAGAAAATTGGCAGATTTCTTAACACAAGTCAAATGCAAAAGGAACCATTGAATCTAGCAACTTTGAATTGATATTCAAAAACCACATTTATTCGCAACCAAAACAAAATTTTCAACATGGCAATGAACAATAAACAACCTTCTACTTCCACAAACTATTTATAGAATCAATTACCTGGCCTTGTGTAAATTGGACAATTCGGTAGCTGAGGCTCTCATTTTCTGAGTCTCTTGACGCAATTGGTTCTCTATTTCCTTTATCTTCCTCTGGCGCTCCATAATTTCACTTTCCTTTCTAAGTACTACCCTCAGATGCGCCGCCGCCTTCCTCTCCCTCTCCTTCTCAAACCTAAACAAGCAGCAATCAAACAAATCTTCAACAATAAGCGTCAAACTGAAATCAAAAGACAGAAAATAAACAAAATTGACCTGATTTTGTAAGTGGATTTGGCCGACGAAGACGTAGAACTGTAGTTGTTGCTGTTAGGGTTTTGTTGTTGAGGGAAATCTGATGAGAAGAGGTGGGACCAGAGCGAGTCCTCACTGGATAATCGGTGGAGGCGTCTACAGGTAATGGAAACGCGACAGAGATCTTGACAAGTGAATTTTGTGTTTCGAATTCCGATTTCGAGAATTTGCCTCCATAGCTCGTCTGGCAGACCTGACATTGCTTATTTCCGGTTTCTATGCATACGGTTTTGTTTTTAAGATTTTAACGGCGCCGACATTTGGATGGTTATTTATTTCTCAACTTAACTACCGCCATTTTCTATCTCCCCTGTATTTTAATTTTATTTACCATAACATTTTAAATTTTAAATTTAATATATTTTTATAATTACTAATATTACGGTCTTACTAATGAATATACTTAAAAACACTAATTAATAAATAAAATTTCAATAATATTAAATAAATAAATTTAAAAATAAATTAAATAAATAAAAAATAAAAAATTTTAAAATATATTTTAAAATGATAATGATTATCTCAAGAATAATGGTAAAGAAATATATGCCGTGTTTATATTTACTTGAAATAAATATAAAATATTATTTTAAAATTTAAAAAAAAAATAATAATTTTTTAAATATTTAAATAATTAATTTAAAAAATTATTTTGAGAAATTTAAAAATAGAAGAAAAAAATTAAATATTATAATTTTTTTTGAAAAGTCATTTTCAAAATAAATTTTATATCCAAATACCTTCATAATTTTATTAAAATCTCAAATTTTTTTAATCCAATATATTTTTATATTAATATATTTATATTTATATTTTATAACTATTTAGAGAAATCATTAATATTATATAATAATTATTTAAATAATAATTTATTAATTTTATTTTAGTATTAATAAATTAACTTATATAACTTTTCATGGTAATCAATTTTTTATTTGGGGAATTAATGGTAATCAAGTGAAGTTGAAATAACTTGAGTATAAAAATGAAAAATTCAATTAACAATGTATGGGCTCTACTGACTCAATTAAAAATTAATCTGGCATTGGCAAATTGAACTTCAACTAGGATTTGCATTAAAACAATTGGCAGGATACGAATTAGAATTTAGAACCCAAAGAAGAAATATAAAACTGATAAAAGTTATCCATTGCAGGCTATGGAACTCTTAGATTATCTAACTAGATAAAACACAGCTGACAAAAAAAAAAAAAAAAATTTAACTTTCATTTGGATAGAAAATTTTAACTCCTAGAATTTAAGTACATAATTCAAATGCTGTCACTGGAAATTTGAGCTAGTAAAAATAACACACACACACATATATATATATATAAACTTGTGAGTTGCAGGTTGAGTTTGTTATTTACTAAAAATGAGTTTAAATTCAAATAGAAAAAATATGAATTGTATTGTTATAAATATTTATTGATAATTATTTATGAACATGAATCTGAAAATTATTTTATTATAATTTAGTCTGTAATTTACTATTGAATCTATAATTTATTATATAAATAATAATGTTAAATTCTATTAAAATAAAATTGTGCTCCTTCATAAAATTTCTAGGCATGTTCCTGTTAATATATATAATAAGCGCCAAAGCTACATCAAATTATAATTCCACTTTATTTCAAAGTCTCATCTGCCCAAAGATAGTTCTAAGACCAATGGTAAAAGACACATCTTTGCCTGTGTGATCAGGTGAATCAGTGTTCCCCTATTGTATGTAATTATATATTTGAATGTTAGCATGTCACAGCCAATACAGAAATATAGAAGGTAAGTGAAGACAACATTGTAAACAAGCTACAGCATTAGAAGTTTCAAATTCTATAAAGCTAAAACCCAACAGGGCAGTCAATTTACAGTGTTCATCTTGAGGAATAGCATTAGCCAATTACAGACAAAAATAATGAGAAATTTAAATAAGTGCAAGGGAAAGAGAGTCTGGTCTGGTAAGCAACACTAACCATGGTGTACACAAAATTTGTAACTACGAAATCAGTTTTTCTTTGATAAGTGTGAAAAATCATTCTCGTCTCTTAAAATAAATAGAGGTCAAAACATCATTAGATTTGTTGCTGTCCCAACAATAATAGGTTCCATCAATAACAGCGTCAAGAAGTAAAATATAACACCTAATGTTATCGAAATAGGCAGGGCTGGTAATGCTCGGTGGTACACTGACAACAAAATAAGAGTGTAGCCAAGTCCTGAAACAATTGCGAGGTAACACGCATATACGGTCATGAGATCATACATGGCAGCCCTACCCACAACAACACTATAGAAAACAAAATCTCCCAAACCAAGTTTAATACCTCTATTGGAAACCACAAAGTTCTCAGAAGCATCCCCCCTTACCTGCTCTCTCTCATTCCCCAGTCCCAGTACATCAATGAGAGGAGACCTTTCCTCATCCACAACAATTTCAGAGTCCTGATGACCAACCACCATCGAATACTCTGATGAATCACTGGTTGACAAGCGCCTTTCCCAAGAAAAACCAACCAATGGGGATCTCTCCTGCTCATCTCTATTTCCTATACATTTGACATTTCCAAGATTCCTAACAGGAATGGCAGTGTATTCAGAGTTCACACGATTTTCGCCCTCATTTCAGTTCGCATTGTTATTTGACACTGTTTGCATCTCCACTGACCTTGAATCTGAAACTCCACCAATCAAAAGGTCCAAACTCCGACCATGATTATTTGTATTCTGTGAAACTGTTGGCCGAGCCTCATAAACTAATGCTGGAAGTTCCTCATCTCGGCTCTGGGCCAACTCCACCAGCAGCTTAAGCGGCCCACCAGGTGCCAAAACTGCCACCAAATCATATAATGCCAATGCTACCAGCAAAACCCAAGTATTCCATTCTGGTAACTTAGTAAATCAAGCTGCCACAAATATCCCCAATGCCACCATATATCCTTGCCTCAAAAAGATTGGTATCCCACTAGAAAACACGGATAATACACCCACAATTGTAAAATTAAACAGCATTATGAAGCAAGTAATTGAATCAACATAAATCGAGAAATGCTGAATCAAAGACAAAAAACTTAAGCAGCGCCCCTTCCAGCTTCTGAGCAGCAGAGTCGGAGGGGTTCTCGAGGTAGACGAGATTGGCAGCAGTGCGGATCGGTGGAGCAGAGGCAGCGGCAGAAAAAGGATTTGATGGGGAGAGAGAATAGACAATTAGAACGAAAAGGAGCATACAGATTGACACTGGAGACATCACACCGATTATCTCGACCCCGGTGGATTCCAAAATGCTCGACTCCATGATTAGTTTGACCTTAGATGAGGAATTTCGTCGAGCAAGTGGCGGGTCAATTGAGCGGGATTGGGATGGTTAAGGCATTTGGGGTATTATGGAATGGGGAGGTTGGAGTTGAAGAAATGAGAGTATTTTTCCTTTTATAGCTTTGCTTTCTTGTTTCTGAGATGAGACTTGGAAGTTGGAACATCGTTTTTGTTTTTATTTTTACTATTTTTTTTTCAATTTTAAAAGGAAGTGATTAAATAATTCTTAAATATATTCTATCTTATCCTTTAATTTACTAAATAACTAATATTAATTATAAATTATTTTTTAAACAAAAATATAATTTTTTTAGTTTATAAATTTAAATAAACATAATTTTATTATTTATAATATTACATTAAAAATTACAAGATTATAAAACTAAAAAATTTAATTAATAAACACAAAATTAATACTATAATATATATACACACACATACACGTACACAAGAAAACTATTAAAATGTATAAAAAAATATTGAGTCAGGATTAAAAAATATTTGTTGAATATTTATTATAAATTAGAGATAATTAAATAAAAGTAGAATAAAAATATAAAATAAAATATTGAGATTATTTTTAAAGTGCACTTAATCATTTTCTTTAAAGTTGATGGCTGCATTTGCTTGTCTTAGTTGGGTTTGATTGATTTGAAATATTATTATTAAATTAATTTAATATTTTTAATTTAAAATTTTTTAAATTAAATTAAATTATTATTATAATCAAATTATCGATTTAATTTTAATTTAATTTGATTTAAATATTTTCAATTTGTTTGTTTCAAATCATTCCTTTTTTTATAAATTATTATTATAATTCAATATTATCCAATTCAAAACTTATTTATTCTATTAATTAACATACTAAAAATTTATATTTTTTCTTAAAAATTAGATTTTTTTATTTATATTTACTTATTTTTTATGAATGATATTTTTTTAAATTTGAAATTAATATTAAGTTAAAAAAAATATGATTATATATAAAATAAAATCATATATATATATATATATATATATATATATATATATATATATATATAACCTCGGTTTAGTCTAATTTAAAATCAAAGGAAAAATTAAAAGTCACAAATGGAACTAAATTTTTAATTTACCTTATTTTATAAATTAAATTAAATCAAATAAATTATCAAACTATTAATTTTAATTTCACTTCCACCTTGCGTGCCGGTCCACAATCTCGACCTACCATCCAGCTTGATCCAACAGAGTTTCTCATCTTTGCTGAAAGCCACCAACAATTATCACAATCGGATTATGGATCGAATTCACCAGCCTGACTCCTTGGAAATTTCAATGGTTTCACACTCTGTTAGTGATTCTGATTTTATTTTACAGTGTTCTCCTCCACAACCAGAATTTAGAAATCTACGATCAAATTCAAATTCAAGATCTGCATCAATAGGAAAGAGCATTGCTTCCATTTTTCTTAGAAAGCAAAACGTAAGAATTGTAATAACTTGCATAGACTTTCATTTTTCTTTGCAACATACATTTGCTCCATTGAAGGTTATACAACTTCTTGCTTGAAATAAACAATAGTATCTCCCCCAACAACAGTGAAATGAAGATTTTTGTTCACTTGTGGAAATTCAACCCTAGAAAGATGAAGATTTCAGTCCTTCTTTCCCCACCTATCCTAAGCCTGGCTGTAGCATGATTGCTATTTTGCCAGCGGAGAAAATTACAGATGAAGAGAATCCGCGAAACAGAACATCAAGCATCTCAAGCATTACCGATGTACGATGATTCAACTTATCAAAACGGAAGTTATTACAATTGAACGAACTTGCAAGCTTATCAAATATAAAGGATCATTCAATTATTTCCAATTTTTTGCAGCTACATTTAATAGTACACAACCAGTTCTAATATTGTGATTCAGATACAAATGGAAGGCCAGGAAATTAAGCATTGAACTAAAAATTTGTGGCCGGGCTTACAAACTAGCAAGCGAGTTATATAATAGCAACGTTTTATTTTCACAAAAGAATACAAACCGAAATGATTACACCAAAAAAAAAAAAATAACAATAATGAAAATAGTTGTGATAACTCGGGTGTGCTGACCGACTACAATTAGTCCTTATAATGAACCCAAGATCATCATAAAATAATAATCCTGATTGTTGAATCCTTTAAGCAAATGGATTCCCACCAACAGAAGCAACAGGTCCTTGTGTTTGGATATTCCTGTTAAAAAGACAACTTTTAATGCATTCTCGAAGAAAAATGGCAATGATAATTATGAAAATTATATAAAAATCAGCTCCGGTACAATAAAGAAACAGAAAACTTACGCTAATTGAGGGCCTGGTGCTTGTCCTGCCATATATGCCAAGCCACCTACAGCAACAAGGACAGTGAGATCAGATGAGAAAAAGATCATTGCCAGATATGTTTTAAATGCTTCCACAGTTTCCCAAGGCATAAGCATATTCAAATTGATGGGGAATCAGCAAGCTCGGTCAATAACAGTCCCTGAATCACAACTACTAAAACAAAATATAAAGTCGCTCAGGCAAGAATAACCTTGTGATGCAGCTGGGATATAAGTTGTTAGATCTTGAGGAAACCAAGGTTCAGCCAGACTACCGAGGAAGGTTGATGGCAAGTCGGCATTAGGCAGTGCCGCTTGCAAGGAGCTCATGTCCAAGAACTGCAATATGATACACCAAGATATTATCAGCATTTTGGTAGTATTAACATGCCAAAAAAATATTGTTCCATGAGATTTTATATTCAAAATATAAACAGATAATTATACAATAATCAGAAAATGAACCCACAATCTAAAAGGACGTCGTCTGCCTTTTAATTTCTTCCCAGATTTAGACATCTAAAAGGACAGATGCAACTGTGACACAAATAAAGATATCTCCACTCACCACTGAATTATCTCTAACCCCATAAGGAGTTGTCATTAAACATATTAACAACAACCAAATTTGTGCAGTGCTATTTTCTTTTAGAGTTGGCAACTATTAATCAGCAGAATGGATATAGCTTTTCAGTATCCCAAGCACATCACAAGCAATGAGCTAAAACCCATAATGAAGATAGTTCACTTCTTCAATGGTTTTAAGTCCTGACTCATTTATCAATAAAGTAAGTGTTATCAAAGCATAAGGAAATTTACTTGCATGAAATAATCACCTGAGACAACCACAAATAGGAGAGAGGAGGAGGAGGCAACCCATGCTATAGCCAAATGCACACTTTTTTTCATAAAATCACCTTTTAAGCATTTTTTTTAGAATTAACCTTGAAATAAAGTGTAGGAGACTGTCAAATGCTCACTCTACCTTTGATCTAGAACAGAGTTACTAGCATATAACTAACTAGGTTACCAAGAGGCACAAGACTGTAGAACAGGATGATGTAGATAATAAAGTAATCTTATGATTGTTCAGCCAAATTACTAGGTTAAATGTACTATCAACTTATTACCCCGGCATATATCAGTATCATACCATATTGCCTGGATCCAAATCAGAATCGTATGGAAGATCAAATGGGTTAGTTGATTTATGATTGGTAGCATGTGATTGAGTTGCTTCCTGTGGAAAGAAAGACATTCATTATTAGATGATATTCTCATTAAAATCAGAAGCCTTAAAGCTGATGCAAGAGTGCAAACCACCACTGGATTCACTGGAGTATATGATGGCTCTAGGACAATATCCAATGTTCCATTCAGACTAGAGGGTCCTCCATGAGGACCAGCTCTTGCAATCCCAGCTTTACTAGAATCCTGCAAAAGCAAGATCTTGAGTACAATTGTAGAAAGAAATATATACAATTGTAGAAAGAAATATCTTGAAGCATTATGAGGTAGATGCAACCTCTGAAGACTTCAATCCGAAATACTGATCAGCAGTTGAAGACATGTGTGCTGCTACCTGTGGTTCACTCCCTTGATTAGAACCCTCTAAAGGAAGGTGCGTAACAGAATTGCCAAAAGCATTCCATGTCTGTACAGATGCAAAGGTGCTGTTAACATGTGAATATCCAGTCAAACTATCCATGCATCAAGTAACATAGGTCTATATGTGATATAATACAACATATAGGATTCAAGGAGCACAAATTTTATAGTATGGTATAGCTTACCTGAGCACTACTTGTGTTACCAGGAGCTTGAACATCATGCAAACCATTGTTCCATGGATCAGACACTGATGATAACCCTTGGCCACCATAGTTCTGAAACGGTAGCCACTGCATGCTTGTATCTAAGGATGAAACTTGGTCAAACTTTGCTGAAGAACCTACACTTGAAGGCATCACTGAAGCTGTAAGATTTCCAGTCCCAGATGCGGAGGTTGCGGGCTGAGTATCAAAAGTAGCCCATCCTTCATTTTTAGGTGCTGATGACTCTAGTGAATTTTGGTCCAAGCTGGTAACTGGCTGCTGCAGAGCAATGCCATCAAAGAGATCAAGAGATGAGGGCAGAGAAGTTTGGGTAGTTTGATATCCATTCATAGATGGAGCTGGATTCAATGGGGATACCTCAAACAAATTGATAGATGCAGCTGCTGATGTTTCTGGCAATTGAAACAAATCAATTGGTGAAGCTACAGAAGCATCTGATTCTGGGACAACAGGTGCCTTAAAACGATCCAAGATACCAGAACTCGCAGGAGCTAATAACTGTGGAAAAGTAGGCATTCCATCATGGTGAGGCCCAGTAATAGCTTGCTCAGGATATGAGACAGCATTTAGTAAACCACCCGAATTATATGACTTGAGAGAATGGCTATCAAATGATCCAATACTCCCTAAAGATGTAGTTCTCTGAATAGAAGAACCATTTGATATCAGTTGACCAAAAGGAGAGAGAGAATCAGCAAGAAGAAAAGTTGTTATATAAATTGAACAACGGACCCAACCAATACAAACAAATTATATGTGGGGTCACTGTGACAATTCTCCCAACAACTAGGGCACTTTTGGAGGACATTCATTGATGATCTTTAGATCAATTGTACAGCAGGCCTAAAAAAGTACAAACTTCAAACAAAAAATTCCATCTGCATCTTTCATATGTAAAATAACACACACCTCTATGTATTTTTTCTATTTATACTGTGTATCAATGCATAAAATGAAGAAAAAAAAATAAAAGCAGCCTTGATATTTTGATGTTGCAAGGTTCAGCAAGGCAAAATTTTCAATTAGCACAAGTTACATGATTATTTTATGCATAACACTTGTGCAACACATATATAACAACAATGCTTTAGTAATTCATCAGCTCTTATACAAAAAGCACACTGCAGAAGTTGAATAAAAAAATTCACATTTTGTCAGTGTGTGTTTATGAGAAATTGAACCTGCGGACGTGGAATTGCTTCTCCACCTTTCTTGAAGTTTGCCTCCAAAAATAGATCTAGTCCTTGATGCTGTGCATCTTCACCAAAAAAATCCCTTTGCGTCTGAATAGGTGGACTACCATATGCAATGTCTTTCTGAAAATTTGGAGAATCTGCACTGACAAGATCACCCCCACTCGATATGGAATAGTCTGAAACCCTAGAAACAGAACGCTCGTTTGCAAATCTATCCTCAAACATTCTTTCATTTAAGTGAGTAGGACTGCAAATAAAACTAGACATCTTCCTGACGTATAGGCCTCGATCTGAACCAGGTTTTCGGATGAGAGAAGCAGCTTGTTTTCCATAACGTCGATCTTCATACTGAAAGTCATAAGGAGGACTTTGGGAGAAAGAATGATAAGAGCTTGCACGCCTTGTCTCATCTTCGTGGCTTCCAATCCTCTGTCAAATATCATTGATAAATATCACATATCAAGCTTGTATTCAAGGCTAAGTGAGATCATTTGATTCAGAACATAATAACAATGACATAAAATAGTTTATTCTGCTTCTAGAAATGTTATTTTTCAGGAAATCCCAATAGCTCAGGTAGAATAGTATGTCCCATCCCAACTCTACTACCAAAAATAAAACAGAACACAAATTGCTGAAAATAATCATTTGGGGAAAAAATATACAGAATTGCTTGCAGAAAAAAAATCACAGAAAAATTTTCTATTGTTTCCATTAAACAAAGATTATAAAGAATTAGGAAGCAGACAGTAAAGTTCCATGACAATATTACCTGCAAATCCCTAGGAGGCTTATCATGGGTCTTTCCACCAGTATATCTTTTATCAACATATACTGTCTTTATAAATTCTCGCACTTTATCAGCATTGCTGCAAGAAGAAAACATTATTAGAAAAGCTCCAAGTTTGTCATGTATATGCTTAGCAGTTAGCGCCAAAGCAAAAGACCACAAATCTTGCACCTGTTATCAGGCAATCTCTGCCTTTGGTGGTCCCAGTCCCTCAAGTATATTTCCTTTGCGCGCTGGAAAGGTATATATTTCATCAGTAAGAGAAAATGCATCCCACTGCTTCCAAAGCCAGTTCAAATGTAGCACAATAGTACCTGATTACCACCATTTTGAAGTGCTTCAACTTCTTGAGATGTGAACTTGGACATGGACACAGACTTTATGCGATGAGTGAACTCACGACTGTATGACACAAAACAGCATGAACACATGCTAAGAAAATGAATGGAACAGTAAAGCAGACTATGCCAAGCCGTGAAGGCATCATAATTTCCAGACGAAATAGAAAACATAATGCAACTTTAAGTCTTCAACTATTAAGCAGTAAAGAACTTCTTGATATTTCAAAAGCTACAAAGAAAATCTTAATTTCCTGATATATAAATTCCAATACATTATTGAATAGCCTTTCGGCATTTCATCAGGATGTCTTGATTCATTAAGCAATAATATTATATTCCAGGTTAGACATGAAGCTTCACAGGAGTGTTTGGTATCTATAATAATCACATGTATGGCTTGGATATAAAATCTTCCATGAGTTTGGGATCGCACCAGCACAATCATTTTAAAGTTAAATTTCCAATAATTATCAATTAGCTTGTAAACATTAAGAACTTCAATCAGCAAAGCCATATGTACCCTTACAATAAAGTTAATTTCCGACCTTGGATTAAAAATACTTATTGACAACTTATAAAAAAAATAATGCATGAGAGTCACAACCATCAAGCAAGAAGAAAATACTCACTGTATCCCACTACAAGTCATACAAACGAAAGACCAGAAATTAGTACAAACATACTGTGGACCCTGCACAAACAAGTAATATAAAATTAGTTTCAAAACATTCCGATTTTTGCAAGCAAAAGGAATACAAAATTAAAATATTTTAACTTCTATAAAGCCAAAATGGAAAATTTTCTTTCCATTTTTGAATTATCTTAAGCTAATTAGCGCTGATGTTTGAGTTACAATTAAAAAAAAAGAAGAAGAAGAAGAAGAAGAAAAACTCACAATCAACACATCAAAGACTTACCTATCAACTTTGAGCTGATAAAACCCAAAAAAAAAAGCTGATTAAAAGCTATCTATAGTGATATAAAGCAATTACCAAGCTATTGCAGTTGATACAGCGACGATTAGGTGGCAACTTCATGAGACCTCTAATAATCTTCTCATTACGTTCTTCTTCCTTTCTACTCCCCATTTCTCTACAGAATCCAAAAATTCCAAACCCTAAAACAATCGTTTTCCTTCGGCGGATCCGACAAATACAAAGAAACAGAGCTCTAATGAGCTTAAAAAATAAAACAAAATTTAAAAAAAAAATCTAGGGTTTGTTTGGGGATTTTGAATTCTGTTATTAGAGAAACAGTCTCTAAAAATGAACTCGATCGAGACCACACTCTCTCTCAGTCACTTGTGCAGTAACTAAAATCGCTTTTGTTATTAATATTTCCTTTATTAATTTAAATTTAAATAAAAATTACTATTATTATTATAAATCTTTATGTAATTATTATTTCCATGTAATTATTGGCTGTTCTTTAAAGTGTGTTTGCTGAACTATGATTTAAGAATATGAAAAGTGTCAAGTTTCTAATGCCTATGATCAAATCACTTTTCATATAAGGTTTGACCAATAATGATTGACTATTATTTTATTCATTTAAGTTATCAATGTTCGATTTATATTATTCCTTTTATAATTAATTTTTTTTTTTTTTTATAAAATAACTCAATACAACAGTAAGTAATATTTAGAATTAAAAAATATATTTTTATATTTTTAATAAATTTAAAAATAAAAATATTTTTTAAAAATATTTTTTTTATTTTTTAAAAAATAAAAATTTAAAAATAAAAAATATTTTTTACTTTTTATTTTTAAAAAATATGAAAATAACTTCTTTATTTATTTTAAAAATTTAAGAAGAAATAATTTAATTTCTTCTTAAATTATTTTTTAAAATAAAAAATGATAAATAAAAAAAATATTTTTATTTATTTTTTATTTTAAAATTTGTTAAAAATATGAAAATAAATTTTTTAACTTTAAAAAAAAATTTTAAAGTAAAAATAAAATGTAATTAATTAAAAATAAAGGATAAGAGTATTTTTATTTTTTTAATAAAATTGACTAATAATAAAATTATATGATAGAAAACTTAATATAATAGTTCATTATATAAGATAATAATTAACCCTTCTTCTTATTTTTTATTTTTAATTTTATTTTTTTTAAATGAGAGAAATGCCACCTGACATATTTTAATATTAAATTTTAAATTAATTAAAATTTTTAATCTTCTTAAAATAACAATAGAGTTAAATATAATTGAATTAAATTAAATATTTATTAAATTATTGATTATAATTAAATTTATAATTAAATATCATTAAGAAATATATTTATTAATTAAAAATAAAATTTATTATTACGAATATTAAAGATTATTTATGATATATAATATATTATGTTAAAAATTATAATTTATATATTAATAACTAAAATTTTGATTATAAGATAATTGAATCGAAAATTAAAAATTCGATAATTTTTTAAATAAATAAGTAAATTAAATAAAAATCAGAATATTCAAATAAAAATTAGAATATATTATTATCAAAATAATTAAAATTGATTAGTTGGATTTGATTTTTTAATTAAACGCAATTAGATGTTTAAGATTATTATTATTTTTTCAAGATTAATTTTAAATAAAGAGAAATAGAAAAAAAAAAAATTAAAAACCGGATTTTATTTCCAGAAATTTATAAATTAGAAACAAGTAACAACCCTTCGATTGAACTGCTCAAACAACCATCCGACGGTCCATATAAAACTACATCCTATCTCGTTTAGAATCACTGTAACCGTAACTCAACTGCTTTCTTTCAAATTTCAATTTCACCACTCTCATCTCTCTCTCTCTCTCCGCGATTCAATGGCCACTGTCCTCAAAACGCCGCCGTTGAGGGCACCACTCCGGCCACAACTAATTACGGCCGCCGTCTCCGCCCCCTCTAATATTTCCTTAAAATCCCCGAATCCCTTTTGTCTCTCTTTAAGGCATAAACATAGAATTATTAGCACCAAACTTTCAGGTAGAAGTTCTCTCCGGTTTGCCAACAAATCGCCCCACCGGTTCGTAAAGTTAGTTCCTTTTGCTTCTCAAGGAGAAACAGAAACTACTGTGACCGAAGAGGCCGTTCAGGAACCAGAAATCCAGGTATCCACATATGCAATTGTACATAGGGTTTCTTTGGTTGCTAAGAAAATTAATCTTTATTTATTTATGTCTCGCTTTGATATTGAAACAATTTGGGCACTAAAAAGCTGCTTTTTAACTTCCAATATAAGCTGAACTTCAAAAACTCTAGGAATTAATCTCAAGAATACAAGATTCTTGTGGCTTTAGATGGGATGAAGATAAAATTTTAGAGGCTGGTTTGCTCAATGCAATGTAAAGGTTGTAATTTTTTTAGATTTTGATTACATTGGCCATTGTAAAAGTTGAAAATAATGCTCAAGGTTATGTTTATATTGGGACTTGGGAGTCCAGTTTAAGTGATCATGGAGTTGATTATCTGTATGGAAGTCAATCAATTTTAGCTGGTGCAAGTTTGTGATGTCTCAAAAAATCCGTTATTGCAATTAATTTGTTGATAGTTTTCTTTAATTTGCGCATGGCTATGATGCCGGAGTGCTCCTGAAGTTTCTTTTAAGCAGAATTTTATTACCGAGAGGTCTTTTGGCTTTGTTTTTCAAGATAGAATCGTCATTATTGAGCAAACAGCTTAGATATGAACTTCAAAAATGACAAAGAGACTTTGCCTCAACCCTCAATTTGAGTACCTCTTAAAATTAAAAATATTAGTGTCACTTGTAAAAAATAAGTAATTCCCATTTCTTTTAGTCTCTGCTGAGATTAATTTAACGAAGTGCTTATGAAAGTTTTGGTACTTGTTTTCCTGAAATTGATACTATTAGTCATTTTATCGTAATCCTGATATTTTTATTCCCTCTAGAACTTATTCTTCAGATCTGAATCCTCAGCAGGCTGGCTGCTTAAGCTGTCCTGCATCAATGTGTACTATGTACAGAACTTTCAGATATTGGAGGGGATTTTGTAGGAATAGAAGACATGCCATAGTGCATTGAAGCAAAATCATCCACCTGTTGGCTGATGGTGTTATTTGTCTATTTTCTGCCTGCTATTCTGGGGCTATGTACTGTCACACGATATATAAAATGATTTATATTTTTTTTATTTATCCTTTCATTGGCAATTCCTTGTTCATGTTTTTCTGTTTACTAGTGAAAAATTCTTATGCATTTATATTCTGATTGGTTGGTAATTTCAAGCACCTAACACCACAACCGACTGTTATGTTCAAAATTTCTGTGCATGTGTCTTGATTTATTGCTGCTTCCAAGAGATGATATCTTGTCTTGGATTGTATTGCTGATGGATTTATGGTACAGGATTCTTCAGATGGAGCTGTTGGGGTGGAAGATGGTGCAGATGAGACGGAAGATAGTTCCAGTAGTGAAAAGGCTGCTGATGCTAAGGAAACACCTTCTATCGTCGTAGCTTCACTCCAGTCATACAAAGAAGCTTTGGCGAATAATGATGAGTCCAGAATTGCCGAGATAAAAACTTTTCTTAAATCTTTTGAAGATGAGAAAATAGGCCTTGAAGCAAAGGTGGCTAGTTTGACAGAAGAACTGTCAATAGAAAAAGATCGGATTCTCAGGATTAGTGCAGATTTTGACAATTTCCGGAAGCGGACAGAAAGGGAAAGGCTTCTGCTGGTAACAAATGCCCAAGGGGAATTTGTGGAGAGTTTGTTGCCTGTTTTGGATAATTTTGAGAGGGCTAAATCCCAGATTAAATTGGAGACTGAAGGAGAAGAGAAGATCAACAATAGCTATCAAAGCATATACAAGCAATTCATTGAAATTCTAGGTTCACTTGGTGTTGTCCCTGTTGAGACGATAGGCAACCCCTTTGATCCGATGGTGAGTTGCTCAACTTTCAATTACAGTTTATGAAAATGATAGCTAATGTAGAAATGGTTATTATCATTCCATGTACACTTTTCTTTCTTGGTTTGGGGAAAATGTTTCCCTTGCTATTATGATTTCTGGAAAAAATGAATTTGCTGAAGAGAGAGTATATGATTATGCATTTTGTTAAAGATGTGAAAGTTTCACTTGGATTGACCCATTGAAAGGAAAATATTTTTATAATATTCAATGAACTATGTGCTTCAAACTGATGATCAAACAGTCTTGTTGATTAATGGAACCCCCTCCCCTGTGCAATTGTTGCCCTCTTCAATTAACTGCCAAAATGACTGTTACTATTGATCGTTGGTTTAATGCAGGCAAAGTTCTGAGTTGGCTTGAAACTTAGTCAAGTATTTCTTGATATTTTTCGAAAACTTGATCAAGTTTGTTCTGGTTTTGTGAAGAAATGGATAAGCTTTAATTCAAACCAAGTCATTGATTGACTCAAGCCAACTTGATGAGTTACATGAGTAACAGATAACAGTGTAAAGTACAAATAACCTCAGGATTGTGCTTCTGTCGTAAAAATATCTAATCTTAACCTTTAAAGAGGCAGGCAATAGTAAAGTGGTAAAGCTTTTTGAGCATGTTATCTTAAACCTTTTTGCATATTCTCAGGCAGTAAGCTCTTTATTTTTTTTCTCTGACAGTTGCATGAAGCTATTATGCGGGAGGATTCAACCGAATATGAAGAAGGCATCATACTTGAGGAATTTCGCAAGGGATTCAAACTTGGTGACAGGCTTTTGCGACCATCAATGGTGAAAGTATCAGCTGGTCCAGGTCCTGCAAAACCCAAACAAGCAGGGCCACCAGAAGGAGCTGAGACAGCAAGCAAAATCAGTGAGGAGGGAAGTGCGGAATCAGAATCTGCTTAAAAGACTTGATACTCGATCTTGACTAAAATTTTGTAAAAGCATACGATATATTATAGTAATACTGGTAGGACACGATAGGCTTTTTTTTCCTATGGGATGGGATTGGCGAAAGTAAAATGTTGCCTTTTTTGTTTGCTTTGATAGAGGAATTGATATTAGTCAGAAGGGGTATCATTTCAACATGGACATGCATTTATGCTCGCAATGTAATATTGTTTTAAGTAAGGCTTACTTCGTGTTATATATATAATTAATGGAAAAAGCAGTATTTCTGGTAGGCCACTTGACTCTTTAACAGAGTATGTGAATGTGATGTTAGTTTAGGAGAACTTAAAAAGTAGTATTTCTAGTAGGCCAGTTGGCTGGCCAGTAAAATCAGAAAATGAACATTTTGTTAGCAGTGAATTAAAAAAATTATATAGGTCAACGGACAAAACTATTTTTTATGAGCTTAAAAATGAGTTTTTTTTTTTTCCCCAATTCAATAATTATTATAGTAAAAAAAGGGATTTTTTTCAGTCTTCCCACAACATGAACATATATAATCCTTTAGATTTTAGGGGGTTCTTTTCAAGTTAAAAAAATATATATATACAAATCATGCTCATTATTGTGGAGAAAAAAAACTTTTTTTTATTATTTGAAAAAAAAAAATTATACCAGCAATACATTTGTATCAGGAGTCAATGATCAATAATTTATAATTTAATAGTTCCAATTTATAGTAAATTATATGGTAATACACTAATTATAATTGTAATTAAATTACAAAATGATAAACATTTTATATATAAATAAATATTTTGATCATAGATAATATAGCATGAAAATTTGGATCAATCGTAAAAATAATGATGCAAATACAATGGTATTTATAGTAGTGAGAATCTTCATTGATCAGAAAAATATAAATAGTAAATGTTGAAAAAATTGAATAAAATAAA
The DNA here is from genome assembly GCA_948193065.1 of Aleurites moluccanus. NCBI lineage: Eukaryota > Viridiplantae > Streptophyta > Magnoliopsida > Malpighiales > Euphorbiaceae > Aleurites > Aleurites moluccanus. The sequence continues at coordinate 77,991 of CANXYC010340327.1, read as the reverse complement.
TGACAGTATCAGAAAAGAGAGGGAGGTGAAATTGATTTGGAACGATAAATGCAAAATTAAGAAAAATTGTATTTGAGGCTAATTTCATAGCGACGATACAGCTGCCGTTGATCGTTCTAATACTACTACTCTCTTTTCTTGATTGACTTGGAACATTTACCTAATTTCTTTTTTAGGGAAATCAAAGTAAAACATTTAAACCCCACTCCTATATAAGACAAAAACTCAACTCCTAAACTAATTGCTGAATGACTAGACACTCGTTCACTGACTTCACATAATGAAATGAATCGTTTAGTCTTTATACAAGCAGGGATTAGCAAAAGGTACTTACCTGCAAAGGAGGGTTTTAATTTTAGCCACATACAAGACAGGAATGAATAGCTGAGAGGTGAAAATGAAATTATTTCTCATTCAATTTCCATGAATAAAATACAGAGGAGGAAACCAAACACATTTATGTTCCCTTTTTTTTTTTTTTTTTTTTTACATCCTGCGACTGTTATCCACTCAACAGATTGTATGATGGTAAATCTTTCACACTGTTGACATCTTCACTGGCAAGCTCACGTTCCAGCTGAGTCCTCGTTGACTTCAAAACATCCTAGAAAAGGTAAAATATAAAGAATCCAGACAAGATTAACATACAAAAACATCCTAGAAAATGAAATACAGTTTCTGGAAATGAAATTACATTAAATTGCATGTATGAAGCACGCTGTGCAAGCCACTGAACGTCCATCATATGAAACGCTACACAATAAAGATTGTCAAATGCCATTTCATCTTCTGAAAGTAATTCTAAAAGTTGGATTCCTGCCAGGGTAGATGGTTTTCCTGCAAGTAAAATTTTCATTAATTCAATACTGGCCATTCAGCATTTCTCGTATATTTTCAGCCAACATGACTTTCAAAATATTTAAATATCACTATATTTTAGAATTTTGACTACCATTTTGAAGATCCAACATTTGTGCCAACATGAAGGAAATGTTTACACCAGCCACAGCAAAGGGATACTCCCACTCGGCCCTGATTCCATCTTTTTTGTGTAACAATCTCTGGAATGAGTCCTGTTAGACCAAACATTGAATGTCATATTTCGGTATTAGAACCAGAAAACAAAATTATTTCACTGAACAATGGATCACTCTACTCTGAATATATAACAAAAATTAAAGAAAAAGCAAAAGCGCAATAACTAAACTTAGCACCCATCCAAGCAGAATCCGAGAAACCAATGAACATACATCACATCTACATCAAACATCATTAAATGGACAAGGCAAGCAACCATAAAAGTGAAAGAAAACAGCAATCTCTACAATAAATATATGAACCCCTTCGGGCTAAAATGGCACACACTTTAAATTTGATGCATAGGTTGTAAAGCTATCTAATCCAGGATGTGATAATTGGGGCAGGGACATTAAAATCAGCTCTTTGAAGCAAGGACGAATATCCTCAAGTAATACAGGAACCAATCCTATGAAATTTAAATGTTTATTCTTGACTTCATAATTGCTAAATTGCTTGAAATAATATAAGATAGGTAACAGTAATATGTTAAACCATAATTTACAGTTGTTGCATCCAAAGTAAAGGAACAAACCGGATATTTCTTTGCAAAATAGATTACATTCTCCAATGATATAAATCCTCCACCCCTTCAAATAGCATAAAAAAATTTACATCAATATTACATTTGTAGCAATAAACTAGAATAAAGCAGATTCATAACCAGTTTCCACAGAATATTTAACATACCGAAAATCAGTTGAGGGGTCTGAGCCTTGCCAGCCCATCTCCTTCCAAAGCTCAGATTTAAGAGATGGAAGCTCTCTACCTGGATAAGCCAACCTCCATAATTGTTTAAGTGCATCCTGGAAATCAAAAGAAAACCAATTTCCAATTTCTCGTCCAACTTCAAAATACAAAGCCAATTTTGCAGGGTTGCTCTAATGTCAGCCTGCTTATGTTTAAGTAGAGTCCAGAGAGTTAATTAAATTCATGATCCTAACATCCAACATATTGAATCAAGCGGCCACTCCAAAGAGTGAAACCTCTACACTTGTGCTTGGTAGCCTAGATCTTTTACTTTGACATGACCATGCTTGACATCAGAAAATAAAGAAACGGAAGTTTCAGATAAATTTCTCCCTGATGTAAGAGGCTTGATCAGAAACTTGTGTCAGAAGCATCTTTGCTATGACCAGCAAGTGAAAAGGGACTTAGATGTCCAATAAGGTTCAGGGATTGATACAACAGTCCCCAATCGCATATGCCTAGAGGCCTGAATACGCGGGAAAAAGAGTGGGAAAGCGCAGGAGAGATGAGGTGGAGGCAGTGGACTTATTCTTCACTCTTCAGAAAAAAGTTCAGCAATAAAACAGGAGAAAAAACCCCAAAATAAGATCCAAGAATATTCTGGCTTGAATGCTAGACTACGTGGACTCAGTAAAGTGTTTTTGCATAAATTGTAAAGAAGGCCATCATAATTGATGTACATAACTAATAATGCCTCTATCCAAAAGTCACTTGTAATGGGTGTTAATGCCATTTTGTAATCCACAAAATCCTTATTGTAAACTTCGACTATCTAAAGAAAAAAAAAAGGTTAAAAAGATGGTGCAGTACAAGTGAATGGCTTTGCAGCTCTGTGAGGGATTGAAATTTTCACGCCCCAAGTTTGTGATTTCATATTTCTACCATTCGAATAAAAGCAAAGACTGATTTTAATTAGTAAGCTGTACGCTACGCTTCTTCCTTTAAATGCACAAAATGATCTTCTTCCTTTATATGCACCAAATGATTTTAATCAGCAACTCAATTAAACAAGATCATAAAATGATAAAAGGAAAAAGGACCTACTTGATGCTCCAATCGAGAACCATCAAAGGCTACTCTCAGCCTTTGCTGTAGACTTCTAAGCCTTGCTTCCTTAAAGTAAATCAATTTACAACATTAAAAATCAAGACCAACAAGTAACCTTTATATTAAAAAAATTTACAATTGATTAAGGCCAAATATTTCCAAGAGACTAGAAGCGAAAGAAGTAAAAGCAAGGATCCAAAATAAAGCTCAAAAAGAAAAACAATACAACTTGAATTGACAATGCCCAAAATTCAGGTAAATGCAGAAATGCAGAATACACAATATTATTGATTTTCCCATAGCATTGTATTGGCAAACTTCATTTGGCTCACCAATGTATTAAAAGCAGGGAAACAAGCTAAATATTTTGCACCAACCTATTACACATGAAGAAGACTATCCAGTAATCATTCTAAACAGAAAGCAAAGTGTATGGCATTTATAAACGAGTACATGGAAAAAAAAGGAACAGCATTCTGCTTATATAATATACAGGGCACAAAGCATTTAACCTGTTTTATGGTAAGCATACACAAGATATTAGAAACACCAAAAACTAATATTAAGTTTTTATAGGACATATGACAATGATAAATTTATTTATCTCAAACACTACCAAACATATGAGATAAGAAGTTCTGTATGCAAAACATACCATTTCTTCAAATCTATAAACATGTTACGGGTTTCCTTATTTGTTTTTCTGCTTTCTTACATAGTCTATTTCCACTACCATAGAAATTAACAAAATTACTAAATGTACCTGTAAAGGACTGAGATGAGGTTGAAGAAGTTTCCTTTTTAATTCACTTAGACCAGCAAAAGGCACAAACCGTCCAATAAGTGATCCAGAACCAAGGACAATATTCGCTGAAAAAACAAGAGAGACTACTTAAAATGTTCTGTAATCCGTTATCTAACTTATTTCATATCTTAAAGAACTTCACATCTGAGATCCTGCCCATATATAGTACCTTTAAACACTAATTATTAATCTCTGGCAAAAAAAATTAATAGTTACCACAGGAAGTTTTCTTCACGCAGAAACTTGTGTACACCTCATGGTAGAATAAAGGAATGTCCAACAAACAGTACCAAGTGTATAGGATCCTAACTTGAAACTAAATTGTTCATCTGAAAATTTTCCAAACTTGTCTGAGTAAATATTTAAAACAGACTCCTTCAACATGCAAGCCAAACAACACTGAACATGGCAACAAAACTTTTAAACGTTTTATTCTTAATTCTGTCACTAACACCATGCTATTCTAACTGGAACAATACCTTAGCAGCTCATAATCAACAAAACTAAGTCTATTAAGATAATTCTGTCACATCAAAAAAATAACTAAAAAACAGTAACTTTAACCCACTTTGTCTCGTCTAAAAACCACTGCCATTAAAATTTCCAGCCTCCTTAATGCCAAATATTGTCACAAAAAAAATGCACATCATTTGAATTGAATAAACTACCACAACAGTTAATAGCATACCTAACCACTGTGCCCACTCGGCAATCCACTGTGATAATAACAAGGTCCAGTGGAACTGTTCCCTCCTCTGTTCAGCATTCCAAATATCTTCTAGTGTAGGACCCTATAACACAGCAAAGTATTGATTCTTATATATCTAATCCCTATTATAGAATTTCTAGAAACAACAGGAAGAAACCCTCACCGACGTTTGCATATCACTGTGTTCATGAGTCCCAAGTAGAGGTTCACTCAAACCATCACACCCTGATGAATCAAAATGCCCTTGCCTTTTCCCATCAACATCCCCATGATGAAGTCTCCTCCTCAATGTTCTTGCCGACATGAGTTGAAGTTAAGCCTAGATAAAAATCACTCAAATACATTAAAACCCAAAAAGGAAAACCAAACAAACTACAAACTCCATACAAAACTCAAAATCATTTAAAGCATAATTTCAAATTCCAATACCAAAATTAAATCATGGTTTAAAACTATAAGAACCCTAACTAATAAATTGGACAAAAACAGGAAAAGTAACAAAATTTGTGGCATTATTCTTTATACTTGAATACACATCTTGCAAAAATCACCCTAATTTCTTCAACACAAATAAAAGCACAAATGAAATGTAAAAGATAAAATAAAATAAAGAAATATATGAAAACCAAATACCATCAATTGCAAGCAACAGAAAAGCCCCAATTCACAATTTCAGTAACTACCCAATACCTAAAACCAATAAATATGTATATATATTTATAAGGTGTATGAAATGCAATTTGGAAATTTCGTATAAAACAGGCAAAGAACCAAAAAAAAAAAAACTCACCAAAGCTTGAAATTTTGAATGCGAGACAATTCATCAACCATAAGCCTAGCAAGGTATACGAAAATATATATAACACCAAAAAAGAAAAACTTAGGTATTAAGAAATGGAAGAGACTCTGAAAAAATTAATTCCTAAATTTGCAAAATCGCATATATTTTTTTATAATAATGAAAATTTAAGGGAAGAGAATATTTTATTTGAGTAAAAAAGGGGCCTCTTCCATTTCTGTCTCCGTATCACCTTCCTCGAAGCAGAGAAGGTAAAGACAGAGATTTGGGAGACCTAAAGATCCGAAGCCCCAACCACACCCTAAATTACCCTATCAGTTTTTTTTATATATATATATATATTCAACTCTTTTTTTTTTCTTTTTCTCAATATTTTTTCTCTGTCTTTGACTCTTTATCAATACATTTTCTTTTCTTTGGAAGCTTGATAGAATTATTAGCTTGTGCTATATCTATATATATATATATATATATATATATATATATATATATATAGTAATACTTATTAGGGATGGCAATGAACCGTTTTTTGTGGGAATTTACCTCTGATGTGGATTTCTTGATTTATTTTTCTATAGGGATGAAGATGGAGAATATTTTAATGGAGATGGGGCGGGAACAGAAAATATATTTCTCATTCATTGGGAATCCGTTATTATACTTTATTAATTGTTATATTTATTTAATTATTTTATATATATATATATAAGAGGAATAATTTATTCAATAAATAATTTTTATGAGGTTGTTGGAGTTTATTAAAAGCACTTATTAGATTAAATTTGTTTAAATACTCATATTTTAATATATGCTGAATTTTTAATATTTTATTAAAAAATATTATTGAATATTTTTGATATATTAAAATATTTATATTTTAATTATGTTTGGTTGATGTTTTGTTTGTTTGAATTTATTAATATTTTCTAAATAAATTTTTTTATATTTTTAGCTATTATTTATGAATTTTATAAATATAAATAAATTTAGTAATACAAAATTTAAACGGGAAATGGGGATCCCTGCGGGGATGAGGATGGGGATGGAGACTAAATTATCTTCGTCCCCATTTCACATACGGGGATAATTTAATTCTCATCCCCATCTCCGTGGGGATCCCCGTTTCCCGTGGAGATTTTGTTCCCTGCTTAAATTTTGTATTACTAAATTTGTTTATATTTATAAAATTTATAAATAATAGCTAAAAATATAAAAAAAATTATTTAAAAAATATTAATAAATTCAAACACAAAATATCAACCAAACATAATTAAAATATAAATATTTTAATATATCAAAAATATTCAGTAATATTTTTTAATAAAATATTAAAAATTCAGCATATATTAAATTATAAGTACTTGAACAAATTTAATCTAATAAGTGCTTTCAATAAACTCCAACAATCTCATAAGAATTATTTATTGAATAAATTATTCCTTATATATATATATATATATATATATATATATATATATATATATGTTATTAATTAATATAATTTTATATAAGAAATAATTAAATAAATATAATAATTAATCAAGTATAATAACGGGTTCTCACGTGAACGGGGATGGGGATCCCCACAGGGTGGAGAATACACTCTCCATCCCCGGCCCGACCCCGCTAACGGAGAAAAAATATTTCATATCCCTGTCCCCATGAGGAGACAAATCGAGAAATTTTCATCCTGTTCGGGGTAAATCCCCACGAAGAATGGAGATTCCCCACTCCTAATCCCTAATACTTATAAAATAATATTGTATGTCACAATTAATTTAATGATTTAATGATTTGATATTTTGTTTGAAAATTGAAATTCTCTTGTTTTCAGATGATCCAAATTCTTTATTTATTTACTTTAACCATAATCTAAATCTTCAACAGTTAAATTTTGATTTATCTGAGAATTTGTTTTAAAATCACTTGAATTTCATTTGAACTCATTTAAATTTGAATTAATGTGCGTTATTCATTGATTATTAATAAAAAAATATATTTTAAAAAATCAAAATTACTTTTGAAAAAAATATCCCATGCTAAAACGAGTAAAATTCATCTTAATTAACCGGATGAATGCAAACTGCCTTTAAATTTGTTCTATAAGAACAGTTTTGGTCCATGCATTGTTGTGAACATCTAATTCCTAGTTCATATGGGAAGACGGAATTTGGAAAAAAGGGATGAATTTAGTAAAACTAAAAATTAAAATATATTTTATATCATATATTTTTTAAATATTTTAAAATCTAATTACTAATTATATTAGATGTAAATTTTAAGTTAAACATTTTATTTTTAATTTAACTGAAATTTTTAGGATAAATGTCACTATATCATATAATTAAATTTTAAGTTTAAATACTAAATGACATTATCAATAATATGTTTCATTTGTTTTAAACAATAAAATAATTGTTATTTTTTTTTTTATAATAAATAATGGTTATTTTTGTAACATAAAATAACTCTTCTTTCAAGTATAGAGTTTATATTTCATAAATAAATTTAAAAAATTTCTAAATCATATAATACATTTATAATTCGATAATTAGTTTTCATTTAAAATTTGAACTAATCTAAAAATAACTATTTCATTCTTATTTATTCCATTTTTTTAATAAAAAAAATTAAGTGCAAAATAATTATTGTTTCATTCCGCTCGAACCATGTATTAGGCACTAATATGTTAATTTAAAATATTCCTTTGTATTTTAATTTAAAACACTCCTATAAAATATGCAAACTACCTCAACACTATCAAATATTAAGAGGGACGAATCCTCTTCTCATGCTATTGCATCAAGCAAATAAGGCAAGAGAAATAGGAAACACCAACAGATGACTGTTGGATCAAATCTTGCTGCAAAATTAAAGCAGGGGGATTGCATGCATCATCTACCAACATCACTCAGGAAAATAATATATCAACACACTCAATGAACATGAACCTATATAATTGTGAATGTCAGGTAACAAATATAAGCATTCTTTTAGATAGGCCTTTTCAAATGTAAATAGTAAAGAAAACAACCTAATTTCAAATATCTTAGTACATAATTTCTAATATTCCAAAAACAATCAAATACTTGATCATTTCAAACAATTATCTATCAGGATGAACCCTCTTTAAGTAATTTTCATTGCTAACAACCAATAAGGCCATCAGCAACATAAGACTACATCAAGTCCAAAAATAACCTATTATCCTGAATGCACCAAAGAAGGCAGTACAACCAGTTACCACAGAGGCGCCCTATGCAACTAGAAAGCAGATGCAAATTCCCAAGGAAATCCAAACATTCCATTGTACGGCTTTCATATGTATGCAGTATTATGTATATATTACTAATGGTACATGAACAGTTAGATTAAGATACAGCTATCTAGGAAAATTTCATATGGAGATCCTAACAGAGATTTGGTTCAATAGATTAAAATTTGACTGGGAAGAAGAGAGGTGGAGGGAAGGGTAACATGCATCTAGACAAACTTCAGAGTCCAAAGGACGCAACTACTTTTCTATTAATATACACAATATCACAAAGCTCAGAGGACCATCCAGACCCCATGACTTTTTTCTGGAGGCATTAACCTCTAAATTATTTGTGGTGTTTACTGAAAGATTGAACATAAAGCCAATGTCCACTTTAAGTTCTTTCATTCCTTTGGTTCTAAAAGGGGTACTCACTGCCGAGGTACAGGAGGTGTTGCTGGTTGATGGTTTTGCCCATAGAATCCAATACCTGGGGGTCTGTAATATCCTCCAGTTGCCGGTGTCTGCTGCTGCTGTTGTTGTGGTTGCTGAGGTTGTGACTGCTGTGGTGGCTGACCAGCAGGCCTTGCCAATCCCATTGCAATATGCAGGGGCAGTGGGGGTGGGGGCGGTAGTGAATTAGCTCCATATCCATAAGGCATTACCCCAACCATCATGCCAGCAGACTGAACATACTGATTCGCTGTTGGGTTAGCTGGAGATAAAGGAGGTGGAGGTGGCAATGGTGGCAAAGCACCAAACGAAGTTTGTAACTGGTTTGCTTGGGACATGGATTGCATGCTTGAAGATGGTGGCACAATAGGCACAGTCGTCCCTGATTGCTGTTGCAAAGGAGTAAAATAGGCTGCATTACCCACATCAACATTGCTGACATCAGGTACTGATATTGGTTTCTCAAGTTTTGGTCTTTTTTCTGGGGAAAACATGGTTAATCCTGTTGTAAATCCAGTTGATTTTAGGCCACCATTCATGGAGGCAGCTTCCTCAGCAACAAGAGATGAAAGAACAGAGGTAAGCATTTGTGCAGAGGACGTAGAGGCAGCAAGCTTAGCAGCAACAGCTGCTGCTGCAGCTTTCTTGCTCTCTTCATCAATAGTTTTCATTGGTGCAAACGAAACCACAGGTTGTGTGAGGGGAGGCTGAGGTGGAGTGCTGTTTCGCTGAACTGGAGGTGTGTTTTGTTCCACAACTTTGGCAGCATCTGTCATTGGCATGGTAATGGTGGTCAAGGAGGCAGGAACCGTAGGAGATGTTAACCTATTTCTCATATTGACTGCTAGCTCAATCTGGCCTCTAGCAACCTGAAAAATTATCAAATATCACATTATAAAGAAAGCACATGTACATAGATTATCTACAAGAATAAGAATAAGGCAGAATAGTTTGGATTTAGTAATTGGTGTATCTTATCCCTCCCCACTTGCACCCCATCTTCCTCTTCTCCTTTTATCGTTCTAAGTTCAAAGAAGCAGACTAACATCTTTAACCAGAGTTAAAGTTCCGTCGAGAGATCAAGTCATCTTATCATATGATTCTGAGTATTTCAAAATCCAAAGCACCATTAACCTATTTCAAGCAGCTTAATTTGAGGAAGCAACAGAAAGTAACTCTTACTTGTAAGCTACCACGAATAAGGTCCAGCTTTGATTCCTGGAAAAGGTTAAAATAGTCAGCATAACAATAAAATATGCCATAAAATCTCAAAAGAAATTTTAATGGTAGCATAATGTACTTGGTCCTGAAGTGCTTCCTTAAGCTGGGAAATTAGTATAGCCCTGCTTGCTTCAGCACTTTCAAGTTTCCCAACACACTGCTGGAGGACATTTTCCTGCACTTGTAACTCATCCACAAATGTAGAAGTTTTCTGATGTCCTAATAAATAAATAAAAAATGACATATAGAACTAATCAGATGAAGATAGATACATCAAATAAAAAGAGAAGTTCACAAATATTCTATATTTCAGTATGACAGTACAGTAGCATCAAGGACTCAGGACTCCAAGCATGTGGACGCCAGCTATTGAAACTTAATACCGCATGTGCTAACTACAAATGCCCTTAACAAGTCCAAACAAGTGTAACATCCATCATCAAAGAGCTAATAAATATAAAATTTCAAGATAAAATAACTAACTGCTTTGAATTAAGGAACAACTCAACCAGGCCATGACCCTGATTACAAGGAATAAATTGTCATTGAGCCAAGACTAATAGTTTGATTCTGCATATCAGATTAATCGATAGTCCTCAACATCCAAATATCTCTCATCTCTTGATACATGGACCAACTGTCACCATCATCTTAATTTTGTTTTTGAAACTGCAGATTAATTATCTTGTCAAAAATATCTACAAGATGTCCCTAAAAGAAAAACCCAGTGAAAAAACTTCAAACGTTTCATCCAACAGAAGGCAAAAACAGAAAATGGTAAGGAGTTAAACTTTCACTCTGGCAAATCTAAGCCATTGGATCTGGATAATACTTATGCAACAATACATCCACAAAGCACAACCACAGACATGAAAGTCCTTGTTATTTTCACCATGAATAGCAACTCATTTAATCACATACTACTTTCCATTTTACACCAAAACAGCTAGTGATGTACAAGAAGAGAGAAGAAAATATCAACTCACAGAAGTAGCTACTGGCAATTCCAATGATTGTGCAAAACAACTATAGCAGCTCAAAAATTAAATATGGACAAAAAACGTTTTAGCCATGTATTACTCTAATTAGAAGTATTTAGCATCCGAAGCTTCATTCTGATTTCTCAGGGGTATCTGAAGCAGCATTCTTACCTTGAGGTGGACCATTTTCAATTTCTTCCCTAATTTTACCAACTTGCAATACAGCAGCACTACACTTGTTTAAAGCAGCTTCTTCGTCAAGATGTTCATCAATTACTGACTGAAATGCAGTTAGAATCTTCTCCGGTAGACCTCCAACAGCTAATTTCTAGGTTAAGATGACCAAGCAAAGATACATCTAAGATCATTATACACATTAACAGAATTAAAAGGATGAACATGAAAACACAAGAAAAATATACATTATCAAAGAAAAGATAAATGCTTACAATTCTTACTGAGTGAGCATCCCTTTTCACTATCTTGATAGGATTTGGATTTGAGCTCTTTCCATTGCTCACTAATAGAGGAATAGGATTCTTACCAAGCATTTCATCTTTAAGACCCTGTCCACGAGAACCAAAAACCTTCCTTTCCTCCCATATGTCAACCTGAAATAATGAAAACTCAAAATATCAAATAACAAATGGACTTAAGACAGTGAAATGCATCCGTTACATTCAGGTACTGTATAACAAGACAACACAGAAACCTCCCAAAATAGAACTCTATCCACAAACTCCAGATAGCCCCCTGCATATCTATTAGATTGGCCATAATCAAGTCCACAAATCCAGACACAAAACCCCATCCCTGCAGATTCAACATTTTCTAGGTCTGATAAGAACCATTCATCAATCTTTCTTCTTTCTATTAAATCAGAACACTCTCTCATCAAAATCAAGAACAATAATAACTATACATAGAGAGAAATAGAGACTCATATGGAAACAAAGATTCTAAAAATCAATTTGACATCTGGCTAAAGCTGGTATTTGCTACCCTAAACTGAACACAAGTGTATGCAGTTGTTCAGGGTCAAACTCCTCCACCAAGCTCCAAACCAGGATCAACCAATAAGGCAGCTAGACCCGACCTAAAATGTCAAGTTCCCCTTCAAAGTTACTCCTAAATTCCTCTCTAGCAAAACCTCCAGCGTTTACTTTGAAATCTTACCTCCAGCCCATCAAGTGACAGGATTGAGGTTGGTTTGCAAGTCAGAAGATGGACCAGATTAGATGACCGCGATTTGGAATTGGGGAGAGAGAGAGAGAGAGAGAGAGAGAGAGAGAGAGAGAGAGAAGAGAAGGGGGGACATGCAAAGTTTAGAGTTCTTTTAGGTCTGCTCCAAGGTTTCTCTGTTATCCCAAAAGACGAAGCAGGTAATTTCAGAAGTGTAGCCCCTGCTTCATAGTAGTAACAGGTGCCAAATTCTGCATGCAGCCAGTATTCCTTTAGATGTGCCTTTGTTTTTGTTGTTCGACACTTACAAGGCATGTATCAAACACTTAAATCAGATAGTCAAGCGCATTCACAGAACCCTAGTGTGGCATCCTCAACAGTTTGAATATATAAGAAATGGTGAAAAGTTCATAACAAGTAACTATTTCATGAAGTACACAAAAACATAAAGACAAACTGAAATCCTCAAAAACAGAGATTTCAAATATTTAACATCATACATACACTCAATTCTATGCTAAAAACATGTTAAACTGTCCAATGCATTCATAACACAATCTCACGTCAACACTGTTGATAGAGGGAGGGGGACACCATTTTTCAATCACTTTTATCACATGAGTAAAAAAGGGATAGAAGGGCAAAAAACAAACATGTTGGATCAGGATCAGAAACATATAAAGGAAATGCTCAACATTGTCATTTGCTCATGAAACAAAGCAAAACTATGATGTTCCCAAGCTTACGATCCAGTTATGGGTCTATTTTATTGAACATTAAAGAAGAATTAGAGCTCTTTTGAGAGAACTCTATGATCTCTGAGTTTTAGAAACTCAAACCTTTATGAAAGGTTTGCTTATTTCTAATAACCTACAACCTTTTAAGCATCTTAACACAAAGGTAAAGACTAAATAACTGCCCACCACAATGAAGAAACTTACTTAACAAGCACCCACTAATAAAGAAATGATTTCCACATTCTTAGCTGCATATGGGAAAACACAACAAATAAAATAAAACTACATGAAATAAACGTCAAGCAACTAAACTCAGCTCCATAACAAAAGCCATTACACAGTACAATAACAATTCATAAGTCAATTTATCAATTTTGATGAACTCCAAAAACCTTATCCCAACAAACAATACGTTGTCCAAAAAGCATTACAAAATCAAGTTCATAAATGATAACATGTATGAAAAGTCTAAATGGAATGCTAGAATTACAATATTAAGCAACTCAAGTTCAAGCCAAAAAAAGTAATTACCATTTCTTTTTCCCACAACTATTACTTCAATTGCATAGACATACCCCTTTAACTCTACCCCTTCTTCAAAGTTTCACAAAAGGAAAACAAACAAACAACCACTTGAGGCCCAAGACCAAATATACCAAGTAAATATAACATGACTTTGGTCATAAATGCAATAAGAAATCCTATTTCACAAGAAAACAAACATTACCAAGAGAAAGCAAACAATAAAAAGGGAAAAGAGAAGGACTTGGAAACAAATTAAATAATCAAGAACTTACCAGTCTAGTCACCACTTTCTTCCCATGTTCATCCCCATTTTCATGAACTTGTTTGAGGGCTCCAGGAAGCACTTTCCAAAATTCATTCACAAACTCACTACCCTTCCGCCTGCTATTTTGCAATATGTCATTAGCCAGATACAGAAAAGAGACACGCTGCTCTCTTTGGGATGAGTTGAACAATTTATCCCATATCTCAACAATTTGTCTAGCTTTCTTCCGGTGCAGAATACACCAGCGTGATAAAGCTAATCCAATGCTTAAAGAAAAGCATACCATAATAAACTAATAGCACAAACATGTATATATGTGAAAAGATAAGAAAGACATAACTGGATGACCAGGTGCAACCATGGTAAGTATATTTCATTGATCATGATACTCATAACCAAAGGTACAAGGCACATTATTACTCTTGATATTCCTAATTACTGCTTCAGTTCTCTTCAATTATATTTAAACATGCAGGTTGCAGGAGCAGGACTTTAAAGAAACTTCATGTGAGGCACTCTAAGATATAGAAACAAAAAACCATGCCACCAATACAAAGATTGCCAAGATATTTACGAGAAGTTTGGGCTCCATTCGGGATTGAATTTGAAGCTACTTTTCAAAATTGAGTTTTGATTTCATTTAAAAAAAATTGATTGCTTGGTGAACAATGGTTTAAAGAAAACTAAAAAAATATAATTTTTCTAAAACCATGGTTTACTAAGCTTTAAATAAAGCAAAACCAATTTGGTAATTGTACCACCTCCAAGTACAGCAGTAGATGCCATAAACTAGTACAACACTGCCAATAATAAATTAATTACACATTGAATTTTTATTACATCCATCTTTATTATCCATACCAAAATAAGACTGGAAAAGAACCAAACGCAAATTTACTCATGATTAACTATCCAGAGGCTAGGCTTCACATTATTGATTGATTTACAAGCACAATTGAGCACTTGAGCTTTGATTATTAAACAACCTCTCCAAGCACAACTGATCTCATTTTCTTAGACTATGCCAATTAATAGCTCTTTTAATCCATCCTGAGAATAAACAGAAAATAGCAGGTGCACTCTGAAAATTGAAAACCACATGATTTAGGACTTGGGCCTCATCAGGTTTATCAAAGGAAAAACACATAATAAAATTGGACCCATATCGACTTAAAAAAATTAATTAAGAAAGCTGGGGGTTTACCAACAAATAATCAACTCTAAAAGATCAAAGAAGTGTCGACGTCTTTCACTAAAGGTACTTTCCATTTTTGACAAATAAACCTTTTTTTTTAATCTCATCGCCAAAAACTTAGACCAAGCATCCAACGCAAGGAGCAATAACAAATAGTGAATCATGCTTTACCTATATGGCAAACTAATAGTAAAGAGATAGCACAAGATAGGGAACATGACCACATATGAATAGTTCTAGCATGAACAATAACTTCCAGACGTATAAAAACTATCAAGGCATCTGATGTCTGCAAGGTATAGTTAGCAATTTTTTAATGAAAGGATTACAGAAGGATGAACAAGAAAGGAGTATATACAATGACAGAACAAATAAAACAAAAAAAATAAAGGAGTATAAAGCAATGCTTTCTAATCACGTTAGATGTCAACTAGACTCCCCCTTTCACAAGCCCCTGTCGCAAAACCTGTAAAGAAACCCAAGAAAGAAATTTTAAAAAGAAAAAATTGTCCCATAAAAGCTGAAAAGGAAAAGCTTTTTATTTTTAATATTCCCAAAAATCATCTCCAGCCAAATAAAGTAGCAATTAAAAATATAAAAATTCTATAGTGTATGAAAAATCAAGACATTTCAAAAAAAAAGTAATTGCCAAAAACAAAAGTTCAAGAAACAGACTAATCACATTAGAAGTGAATAAACACGAACCTTATCAGTAAAACTTACCATGCACAAATTAGCACATATAACTTTTTTTTGTTTATGCATGCCATTAAAACAAAGAAGTTGTCACTTTCTTATGTTATGAGCCTTAACTAATATTGTACTTATGTATCGGTAGGCTAATCTTCTAGTAAAATTATAGACCACTGACATAAAAGAAATCAATAAACAATCCAGTATACAACTTCTAATGACTATAGATAACCTATGCAAACAAAGGTTTTAAAATGAAGGATACATTCAATGCTTTGTTGTGAGTTGTTGAGTTTTGACAACTTCTCATTTAATATCTGTGTATCAAAAGCATCATTGCTCATCCTGCTGCTTCACAAATTTTCACATACCCAGCAATAATCCCTATAGTTAAGGACACATGAAAAAAAGAAGTATTATTTAGTCATATGGATGCATTCTTGAGATTCAAAATAAGAAAAAGCAGAAATAAGAGCAGGCAAACATTATCATTGGCATTGCTATTTGCACAACCATTTTAGCTATTGCCACAGCATATTAAATGATAAAAATAATTTTTGGAGAAAAGTTTAGAAAAAGGCCAGTGAGATGTTTTGGACATGTGTATCATAGAAGGTTAAGCACATTGAAGTTATAGGAAATAAGAAGGAGAAGACCTAGGATGACATTGGAAATTTGGGCAAAACTATTTCATGGAAAATGTAGAAACATCAAGATCTCACACTCTGTCTTGAAGGACCAACTAAATGCTACACAAATACAAAACTAACAATTCTTTTATCTATAAAGAGTGTGGGGGAGGGAAATCTAATGTAGTAAAGAGGAAAAGGTTTGAATTCCATCTCCGACTGTTACTTAATTTTTGGAAACTAATATTTTTATCATTTCAGACACTCATGAGGTCCTTAAGCACATAGGCACTTGAAGATACTTAAATTGCTGCATACAAGCAACAAGAACAAAAGCATAATTGAGCATCATGTTCATTTTAAGCAAAAGAAATAATAACATGAACGCAAAATTACAGAATTGGAAAATTTTCACTAGTAAAACTTTAAAAAAATCACAAATATGCAATTTATAGCATAATACAGCTATAGGGCGATGATAAAATCTTATATATGTTGATCATAGTCATGGCACTATAATCAACACATATTCCAGTCTTACCTTATAAAATTAAGATCCACCCTTCCACACTTTTTCCTGGCCTCCACTATCTATAGAATATTCTAACAAGGAAAAATTCCACAAAGTCAATAATGCTAGCAAGATATAGCTACCCGGGTCCAGCTCAGGCAGCAAGGCGTGACATTGAACAAACTTCAAACTCCAAAAAATATTGATTACTTACCCCAGGCAATGGAGTTCCATCTCAAGCCCTTAAGTTTTGTCTCCAACCGTGGGAGATCCTGATAGATGACAAGAAGAGAAAGAATTAAGAAGGAATATACATGCAATGCAAAAAAGGTTTTAGCAAGGTCAGTGCTATCATGCTAACTTAAATATGTACTGATTGTACAACAAATCATAATTATTATTTCTTGAAAGAGGGGAGAGAAGAAACACAAAAGATGTAGTACAAGAAAGTTGCTTCCAACTTTCAACAACATGGGCCATGCAAAACCCAGGCAGGGGGGGAGGGTGCTGAGATTTCTAAAGCACCTTAAAAATAAAAGAACGACCAACAAGGCAGTAAGAAAAGCTCAAGAAAGTTCCATAAATGATGGCCCAGCCCAGACCTTGATTACAATAAAACCATGGTCACATGATAACGAGTATAAATCATATTGTTAGTAGAGTGAATAATGAATTACTCATATTAACCATCTATGGTGTTACGGTTTTGAAGCAATTGCAACAGCAAAACCTGTAATGGCGTCAATTTTAAAGCGGTAAACATGATACTACCATCTCATGGTGAAAGATTATAAGAAATTAAAAAAAATTATTATAAGCACTTAAAAGGGCTACTACTAAAAGCATAAAACTTAAATTTTAGAGCCATGTTGACATTAGCCTACTCCACCCTTGTTGTGGAGCCAATAAACTATCTGAGGAAGGTAATTTCATACCATAATGCTTAAATTCACCCACCCATTACTCAAAAACAATATATAAATAAATCTATTTAAACAATTCCTAACCTCCTTTGCATCAAAGCAGTGCCACCTTCAACCTAGAAACCATTCATGAAACTGACCAACCTCCATTACAAGCGTAAGTGACGGAGGAGCAAAAAGTTGGGAATTTGGTGAAGTTATAATTCATGTTACTGTAGCATAAGTTACAATTATAATATAACTACTATGAAAAATATAAACGAATGAGAAATTCAACAAGATTTATTATAATTGTATTAGAAATATATATATATATATTAGGATGTAAATTGGTAGGACTAGCCTGAAACCCGAAGTGTTTAGCTAAGCTTCATGAGTTTGGTTAATAATTTTGAGCCCATGATTAATTCGAGTTGAATTGGACTCAAAATTATTGACCAAACTCACATGAAGCTCAGCCAAACACTCTGGGTTTCAAGCTAGTCCAACCCTTTTTACATCCTATATACAACAATAACCTACCCATGGAAATGCAACATGCAACAACCATTTATCAGTAGTTCTACAACAACTCAAACCCACTAACTCATTTGTAAAAAGGGCAATATAATCATGTCACCCAACCAATATGACTAAAACCATCTCCAACTGACAATACTAAAATACAGTCAACTTAACACCATTTTGCAGTTTATATCATATCAAAAAGTAATTTCATCTCCAACCATAACTCCATTTCTAACACAATTTTTAACACAAAAAGAGAATAATTTTTTTTATATTTCTTTTTATCTATTTTATACAATTTATTATAATTCCCCATTATTTTATATATTTCACTAATTGCCTAAAAATAAATATGTTTTACATATTGGTTAAAAAAATTTAATTATTAATTTAGCAAAATGATAAAATGACAAATTAAATTATAATAATTTATTAACTAAAATGACTCATTTACTATTAATATATTATTTAAAATAAAATTACATTAATAAAAATATTTTTTTATTGAAAGTTACAATTTAAACATAATGGGTTTTTTTTTATAAGTTAAGGTTTTAAAATGGATTTTTTATATAAATAAAAAACTAAATAACAAGTGAAAAAAAAATAATGGAGCTTGTTTGCAAATTAAGGTTTTAAAATGATTTTTTTATACATAAAAATTAAATAAAAAATGAAAAAAATAAAAATAAAAAGGAAACGGCGTTGATGAACTGAACAATAGAACACCCATTTTGCAAAGAAAATTAGCGCTCAGTTGGAGGACGATTTCAACGCCATTGGAGATGGTCTAATAGACTTCTCCTACCTAACATCCAGTAACCCATAATAAGTGCCTGGTAAAAACTATAGCCAACATTTCATGAATAGTCTCCCACTCTTCTAGGGATGAAGAGATATAAGGGGCAATCATACTGGAAACAAGCTATGACAAACAATTCACAGAAAGTGAAAAAAAAATCTACTCCATTCAATTCACAAGTTAATTCAGAAACTAACTAGAAAATTCCTTAAATTAAAAATATTTCAATATTTTAGCAAAAGTGAGAAGTAAAAAAGAAAAAAATCAAACAATACTCACAAGTGTACACGACAAGTGGAACCCCCTAATTACTTAAAAACTCAGAAAACAAACAAAACCCCCCAATTACAACAAAATCCACAAAACAAACAAAGCAATGGAATATCAAATTTTCCTAAGTTCTCTTTATTGTTCAAAATTTCTTCAGAAAGGAACAGAGGTTTAGGGTTTTGACACACGATATAAGCAACTATAAAATACAAAGATAAATGAAAAGCAAACATTACAGTAGCAACAAAGAAAATACGAATTCAATGAGTAGCAGAGAGCTCAAATTAAAGCTTAATATGCAATTCACCTGTGAAATAAGGGAAGCTTTTAAGCGAATCAGAGAATAGAGCTCTGAAATTGAGCGAAAAACCCTAGAATTTTTTGCTCGCAGATAGAGAAAGAGAGAGACCCACAGAGAAATATGGAAACCTGTCGTGGAAAAAAAAATAACGCAAAAATAATTATAGGTTATTGAAAAAAGAAAAAAAAGAAAAAAACGCGTGGGGCGCTAGACACCGTAGATCTGGTTTTAAAAAAAATATTTAAAGCTTGGAAGAGAAAATTTTTTTATTTTATTTTTAATAAATTTTTTAATTTTTAATTAATATTTTTTTTTTAATTTCCTAATTTTTATTTTTAAGAGGTGATAATTTTCTTGAATTGAAAATTATTATGATTTTTAACTTATATAGTGAATTTTGAAAGGTTAAATAGATAGTAAGTATTTGAAAATAATTATTTTAAAATGAAATTTTAAAATTTATAGTTAAAATTTAATTTTTTTTATTTAATTTTGGGAATAATTTTGTGTGTGAAATGGATTTTAGTAATCTAATAATTAAATTGCTAAACACTCTTATTATAATTTTATTTTTAATTTGCCCTGATTTTTGTTTTATAGATAGAATGGATATGATGTATATCAAATCTCACTTAGTCAAGAAGGTACGTGTCCCTAGTAACTTTGAAAATTTTTTAACAAAAAATTATTATATAATTTTTAAAATTTATAAAATTAATAAAATGATGCTTTTATTTTAAAATTATTTTTTTTAATTCTTAATTGAATATTATTTATTTTTTTTTATTTTTAATTTTTGAAATTTTTTAAAATAAATATTATTTAATTTCTTAGATTTAATAAAATTAATAGGATAAAAATACAAATAAGTCCCTGAAATATATTATTTAGCTCACTTATATTCTTATTCTTTTTATAGGTTTAAATATATTCTTAAATTTTTTAATTTGGTCTAAATAAGCTCTTAAACTTTTTAATTTGACTCGAAAAAATTAAATTTTTTTCTAAATTATCATTTTACAACATATTTTTTTGCCTTTCATTTAAGAAATAAATAAATTATATTTTATATTTTAATTTAATAAATAAATACATTTAAAGCATGTATTTTATATTTTATATAAAACTTAAAAAAAATAAAATATTATATTTTATACTTTAATAAATGAAAGATTTTATAATTTTTTATTAATTAAATATCATTTAATTTAAAAAATAATAATTTAATATTTATAATAAATAAAATTAAATCAAATTTAAATATTAATCTAGTTGATAAATAAATTTACTAATTTTTTTATTATTTTAGGTTTAATTATTAAAATTGTAATATAAATATTTTTTTTTCTTATTTAAAAATTTAACTAAAATAAAAATATGAACTTACTACGATGCAATAAAATATTTATGATATTATCTATTGCTAAAAAGATAAATAAAATATAAAATATAATTTATTTATTTATTTATCAAATTACAAAAATATAGTTCTACGATGAAAAATTCATAAAAAAAGAAATAATAAAATAGATAACATTAAATTGAAAATAAAGATAAATATATAAATAAATTCTGAAATTTTTAATTTGATTCAAATAAATCAAATTTAAATAAAAATTTAATATCTCCATTCAAATTAAGTTTATTTGAACTAAATTAAAATGTTTAAAAAATTATTTGAATTAAATTAAAAAGTTTGAAGGTTTATTTAAATTATAAAAAAAAAGGGTTTAAGTGAGTCAAATAATATAATTTATAAGTTTATTTGTACATTTGCCTAAATCAATAAAATAGTTCTTGTATTTTTTAAAAATTAATTTTTTAATTTCTAATAAAATATTATTTAATCCCATTTTATTTCATTTTTTCATTTTTCTTTATTTTTTTTTTCAATTTTACTTAATTTTCTTTGTTTTTTATTTTCTTTTTCATTTTTTTTAATGATATTATAATAATTTTTAATTATTTTTAATCAAAATGTATATTTATTTCATACTTTTTTATATATGTTTAAATAAATTTATTTGATTATCATAATATATATATTTTTTAATTTTTGCATCCTTTTGAGGGAGTGTCCCTCTTCCTAAAATTCATTAGATCGCCCTTATGTATATTACATATAAAACATGGGTAAAATTCTAACTAAACGGAGAGAAATATAAAATAGAGTAATCTAAAAGAAATAACTATTGTTTGAATAACAGAAATATCTAACCAAGTAAATATAAAAGATGGAAATGCATAGATTATATTTTATACTTAAACAATAATATATAAATATGAGTTTAAAAAATAGTAAACAAAATTAAACCTTAAAAAATACAAATAATATGAGCTAATCTCACTCTATCCAAGCTCATTATAAATTTTAAAATTAATTATTATAATTATTTTATATATTTTTGTAATTATATATATATATATTTTGTAAATTTTACCACAATTAAAAATTTTAGTTATAATTAAGAAAAACTTTAATTAAATAAAAGGCCAAAAGGTGAAATTAATCTTTAAATATAGGAGAAATTTTTGAAGATTCAAATTTTGGTGTAGGATTCTAAATAAACTTCACTGTAAGTTTACAGCATTTAGTATTTTATTATCATAATTTAGTATCTATTTTTCTTCTTTTACTTGAAGAAGTAGATAAAATAAAATAAAGCTGCATTTTGCAATGCCTCCAGACATGAGGTGAATAGGAAAGTTTCTTCTACCATGACCATACCTTGTGACATTTTCCGGAGAATAACGACTACACAATGGATAAGTTGGGGAATCAGATTTAAAACAGCAGAGCAGCCCTATGCATATAAAACCCAATTAATAGTTGTTCAAGTAATCTATTACAAAATGAATTGGGACAATTCAAAGATATGCAAAACAATATACATCTGGCATTTATCAAATCATTAATTCTACAAAATTAATTTACAATATGCATAAGATAACAAACATCTTTCTTTCAAAAACCCTCAAACTGCTAGCCTTTGAAGCTAGAAGACAAAATAAATAAATAAATAAATCACACCTCAAGAAATCAAACCAATACTCATTCTTGAAGAGATCAATCAATTGAAAAGGTAAACAAAAAACAAACCCCCCTCCAAAAAAAAAAGGCTAGAATAACAAAAAGGCCAAGAAAGAAAAACTCAAACCGCAAAACTTTTTCAACTTGCTCTCCTTCAATTCAATTTGTCAATGTGAATCACTGGAGCTTGAACTTAATCTATGAGATTGCGTTCTCAGTATCTGATATTTCTCAAACTCAAATTCCAGATTTTTCATCCAAAGCATGCTTTGATTCGTGAGGTGCCATGGTACTTGTTTCTTGAGCACCAGAATCAACAGTAGTTGATCCACTCTCCTGTATAAAATCTGCTTCAGTTGC
Organism: Aleurites moluccanus; assembly: GCA_948193065.1. NCBI lineage: Eukaryota > Viridiplantae > Streptophyta > Magnoliopsida > Malpighiales > Euphorbiaceae > Aleurites > Aleurites moluccanus. The sequence continues at coordinate 54,963 of CANXYC010340327.1, read as the reverse complement.
TTCTACACTACTTGAATTAATGTCATTGTCAGGACTAATTTCATTTACTTCCGAAGTCCTTAATACAGTCTCTGTGGTTGGATCTGATTTTGGCAGCTCCTCAATATTAACCTCTGAAGCTTGCTTCATAGCAATATGATCATCTTCCAGAGAACTTGCTTCAAGAACTTGCAAGTCTGAACTGGATTGTTGAGGATATCTAGATTTGTTCACAATTAGATGTTCTAACTTCTCAACATCTATGCCATTGTTAAGTTCCTTGAAAACCAGGTCAATATCATCAACTGTTCCAACTTCAAGAACTGGGAGTTCCTTGGTAGAACTGCTAGAACTCGCTTCATTTACTTTTGCTGGCCCTTCTTTTAAACCTGATGGTTTTGACACATCTTCAATAGTCTCTCCTGAGGCTTGCCTCATTGCAATATGAAGATCTTCCAGAGAGCTAGCTTCAACAACTCGCAGGTCAAAACTGGATTGATGAAAATCTTTGGATTCATCCACAGATAGATGCTGCTCAATTGCACTGGGAAGGATTACCTCCTCAACATCCACGCCTTCATTAAGTTGCTTGAAAGCCAGGTCAATATCATTAATCGTTCTGACTTCAAGAACTGGGAGCTCCTCAGTAGAACTGCTAGAACTTGCGATGTTAATTTCTGATGGCTTTGACATCTCTTCAAAATTTTCTTCTGCGGCCTGCTCCATAGCAACATGAATATCTTCCAAAGATTTTGCTTCAACAGCTTGCAAGTCTGAGTTGGTTTCCCCAGGACCCTTAGATTCATCAGCAACTGGCTGATCCTCAATCATGCTTGGAAGGATAACCTCCTCAACATTTACTCCTTCATGAAGTTGCTTGAAAGCGAATTCAATGTCTGTAACTGATCTGACTTCGAGGACAGGGAGTTCTGGTTTAATCTCTGCCATAATCAAATCTCTAGGAAGCAAATCATAATCAGTACTCAGAACACCACTTTTTTCTGTCATTTGTTCATCATGAAGCAACTCACCAACCACTTCTTTGACTCTGAAGTCCCCAACTGTGTCCAGTTCTGACAACAATCTTTCATCAATCTCCTTTATCTCATCTTCATCTTCATTGATATTTTCCTTGGAAACAGAAGACTTATGTGTTTCTTCTGAATAGTTAGGGTGTTCCAAGAAATGACTACTGTCGACAATTTTATCAAGAATGTTTTCTCTGAAATCAAATTCATCAACCCTTGATTTGTATTCTAGACTCTCTGGTGGGACTGAGATGGATTCAGATGTCTCATGATCAAAGACTCCAGTCAAATTTACATCTTTGGCAATATTCACTTCCACTGTGGACTCTACCATAGTGACAGACGGTTCCTACATTGTGTTACAACAACCATGATCAGCATCCAATTTCAACTATCTGATATGAAAAATTTAAATTCCTGGCTGACATGGACTCCCTTATATCATTAAAATCAAATGTATTAAAGCAGCAAAACTGCTGACAGATAACTGAACTCAACTTACTCAGCTCAAAAGAAGCTCCCAACTATTTGACAAATGTGTCACAGGTAATCTACAATGAATTATATGTTCAATGCAGCAAAGCTCCATTTGAAAAAAGTGTGCTTAAATGTTAAGATAAACATGCAAATACTTGAATGCAGCAAATGCAAACAAATCTAACACACAGGAAAAAAAAAATCAAGAGCAAAAGCAGGAGAAACATCATTCAAATATTCCACAAAACCAGATATAAACAAGGTATAAATACATCATCCTCATGTCAGATAAACTTTATTCACCACCGGCTAGGGAATTTATATACATATCTATGTGAGTAGTGGGTATGCAGATATGGAATAAATTATTTGAACTTCACCACTTTAAAAAGTAAAAGCAAATAGCTCTCTGCTACAACTTAGCACTCTACTCCTCTACCTTAACATGGTTGTATTGAAATCCTTCCTAAAAAGCTAAGGATGAGAAAGTACTATGACCCAATGGGAATTCACCTTGACCTGCACCGGCCAATCCTGCTTTGATTGGGGAATGGGACGAAGAAGGAAAAACCGAAAATTTTCAAGAAGAAGGAAAAACCCGAAATTTTTCAATGAAAACGGAATGGGGATAAGAATTGCATGTCTTGCCTCATAACTTGCCCCATTTATCATATCCCTAAACCGGCCCTGCATCACCTTGCATGCTCTGCCCCATTATATATATATATATATATATATATATATATATAGAAAATAATTATTTTTTAATAGTATGGTTAAAATATTAAAAAAAAAATTTATTAATGGTTGATTATTAATTTTAAAAGTTTTCATATTTTATTTAATTGAATATCTTAATGAATTAATAAAAATATTTAATCTTAAAAAGAAATAAAAATATAAAATACTTAGTTAAGTTATCAAAGGAATATTTATAAAAGAAATATAATAATAATAATAATAATAATTACAATAACAATAATAAAAATAATTTACAGAACAAAAATGATATAAGATTTAAATTTTTATTATTATACATTGAAATATATTTTAATCGTTGAACGGCTACTTACCAATCTTATAATATTATTTTTTTAAATAATTTTAGTAACAATTGTTACAATTTATATATTATGATTAATATTTATTTTTTCATTTAAATTTTAACATGCCAATCAATTAACACCAATTCACATAATGTAATTTTGCAATAGAAAATTCTAATAAATTTACATGGAGAAATCATGCTCCGTAGGTCTCGTGGGAACCCCAAAACCTATAGAGATGGGTCTTAACTCACTCGAGAATGGGTGGAGATGGGTGTGGTTTTAACATAGTGATTTTTAAAAAAATACCAAAAAAAAAGAAAAAATTTCATTTTTATTGTTGCAAAAATATTTTTTCAAAAATACTACATATGTAAAAATATTTTTTAAAAAATATGACATATATCAAAAATATACTAAATATATATCAAAACATATATTAAAAAACGGTAAGTGAAAGAAAAAAAAAAACTGCAAAAATGAAAAAAATCGTATATTTATGTAATTTTCCTTTTAACACATGGGAAGGGGATGGGAATAGAGAAACCCGCGCCGCTACCATACCTATAAAAAGCCAAGTTTTAGTACTCAATTCATCTCTATCAAACAATTGGGCAAAAACAAATGATTTATGCAACTGCAAAGCATTCTCTCTAATGGCACAGTATAGCTTATTGAAAATGAGAAAGCGCCATCAAAAACAATAAAGCTCAGACAGAGAAACATGAGGTAAAATTTAACATTAAAGAATAATGAACTAGAATTACCTGGAATTCATCGTCGTCATTAATGGATGGCTCAACAACAGATTTATCTGACCAAGGCATCTGTTTCTCCAATTCAAACGGAGATTTTGCCTCAGAAGGCACATGTTGATGACTAGATCCTGAAGAAACAAGCTTCATGTCTGCATCTTGGAGGAGAACAGCACCAATCTCTGCACCAGAACTTGATGAATGCTTGTAATCTTGTTTAAATTTTAGAGTTTCTTCCTTCCTCAATGAATATTCCTCCACACGCTTAATCTCTGTATAAGATACATCTAGATGAGCCTCTAAAACTTGCTCAGCCACCAGTGCAGGCTGTCTTTCCTCATTTGTGGGCCAACTGAAATCATTAGAAGGCATATGCTCAGAGCTTGAAGTCACAGAGTGTAACTTCTCATGCATAGCTTGGAAACCATTGACATGCATCTCTGAATCAAAACTTGACGAGGGGACTTGTTTCTGCTCAAGCTGAAGAATGCCTTCTGTACCCACTGCATGCTCCTCTACAGCTTCAGACTCTAAATAAGATAGTTTTGAATCCGCTGAAACATCAACTGCAACTGAAGGATGTTCTTCCTCTAATGTATGCAAAATTGCCTCTTCAGAAGCCTCTTCAGAAGCCACCTGGTTACTAGAAGAGGTCCAATCCGTATTCTCTATTACATCTTGGTGAAGCCCAACAATTGTTTCTGCATTAAGACCTGCTAACTGCAGTTGATCGAGCTCATGATTGGATCTTTCTTCCAAGTATGTTAGACTGTTCTTTATGGATCCATTGTTTGATGAAGACACAGGTGAATCAACTGCATCATGCTCCACTGCTAATTCTGGTTTGATAAGCCCATTTTTGCTGTTTTGATCATCTGAAGTTAGATCATCCACCGACAGCCCAACCTTCATAACATCATTGTCAATTTCTGTTAGTTCCCTCGATCTTGATTCATTTTCATCTAGTAAGTGCTCATCTGGGGAGTCTTCACGCATTTCTTTGAAACCAGAATCATCTTTTCCCATGCTCTCAGTATGCACTTCAGATACTTCACTGGCAAATTCAGCCGATGCTGGAGGGGAACCCATTTCTGATGTCTCTCCTTGTGCATCAGAAGAGAAGGACAATAATGAGACGAGCTTGTCAACCGGTTGTGGGCTTGAATCATAAACAGGCTCCTTGTGTTGATTGTCATCTACCAATTCACTTGTAATATGATTTTCTCTTGGCTCGAGATCAGGCTGCTTTTGTTGATCATTATCTTCCACCTCACCCAAGAATTGTGAACCTGAATTTAGTGATGCTTGCATTGAAATGCTAGAATCCCCAGTACAATTGTCAGTTGGCTCCAAAATAGGCTTCATACATCTATTTTCGTACTCCATGCCACTTGTGAAATGAAAATCTGAATCAAATGAGGTTGGCATCTCACTGCCAGATTCTGCAGTATGATTGCTTCTAGGCTCCAGAACAGGCTCCCTATGTTGATTTTCATCTGCCCCCTCACTCATAAAATGAAACTCTGAATCAAGTGAAGTGTGGGTTGAAATGTGAGATTCCTCAATCTGAGCATTTCTTAGCTCCGGACTCATTGATCCATTTTTAACATCAGACATTTTTTCATCTACTTCTGACAGTGACAATAGGCTTGATCCGCTATTAGACCCCTCTTCACCAGGTTCCATTCGCAAAAGAATTTCACTTGTATTAAGTTCTCCAGGAGTTGCCCCTCCCAATGTTGACAAACGTGAATCTAATTCTTTGTGATTTTCTACATCCCCAAGTGTAATTTCATCCTTGTCACGAGAAACATCTCTCCTCTCAGCATTTTCAATCTCCAAAGAATCAAAATCTTCAGATGAAAGGCCTACATGTTCAACAAGGATAGAAGAATGGTCCCTATTGGAGATCATGTCTGTTTCTTGACAAACATCTTCTTCATTGAGCTTCTTGTCCTCCTCTTCCTCCACAACTGAACTCACTGATTCAGTATCAGGAGCTGAGCTCAACTTTGATTCACTAGCTTCACTTAATTGCCGTTGGAAGGTAGGATAGCTTGTTCCCTCAGTAGCATATCGTTCAGGTACAAAATAAGGCTTCCAACGATGATCTTGCCTCTCTTGCTTGGGACCCCCCAAAACCGATGGTCCCACACTGAAGCTTTCATGTCTTCTAAAGAATGGTTCTCTGTGCTGAAATGGTGAGAACTCTTGCGGAAAAGTATCACCTTTAAGATCAGGTTTTTCCTCATTTGGATCATAAGGAAGGTCGAACGGGTTATGTCTTGGCAACAGTATAGATGGAGCAGACCCAGGAACATCATCATAAGAATCATAGGGAAGATCAAAGGGGTTATGTCTTGTTGTTGAAATAGGTGGAACATTAATGGGAAGATCAGCCCCATCCAAATCAATAAGATTCTTCTCAGCCATAGATCTCAAGTTTCTACGAGCTCTTCTTCTAGCAATAAGACTCTCCAGACGTTGGTTTCTTTCAAGCTCTAAAGTCCCCAAATCCATGAGATTCTTTTGGTCATCCTCAGTCCATTTGATTGCAGATTTACTCTCATCCTCTTTACCTCCCGGTGCTCCTTCCTCTTCCTCATTGTCGTTATCATCATCACCATCCTCTTCTCTATCTACCAGGTTTTCAATATCCTCCTCGGACAGAACACTGCTCTCCTTACTCTTATGAGACTGCTCTGAACCAGTATCAAATCCATAATGAGACATATGACCTGGCTGTGGAGCCGCCTCATGTAAAAGAGGGGTCTCCTCGTTTAAGAGTGGATGGAGCTCATCAAGCATTGGAATAATGTCTGCCATTGAAGCATCTGGAGAGGAACTCTCTGCCCCATCAGACCCAGAATCATCCTCATTCTCATCCTCTTCATCCTCCTCCTCCTCCTCCTCCTCCTCCTCCTCATCATCATCATCATCATTTGCCCGTTTCCAAGATGAATGCTTAGAATCCAAGTGATCACCCTTTTCAGCTTCAATAGATTCACCAGAGGATTTATCATATTCCACTTGAAGACTCTCATTTTGAACCAAAGAATAATGACTCTGAGAAGCTTCTCCATTATCCGAAACCTCTTTAATCCCTTGTTTCTCCTCATAAATTCCCTTCTTCTCCAACTCCAAATCATCATACTCTCGCTCCACTCGATCAATCACTTGCTTCTCAAATTGAATCTCCTGGGAACTCTCATCAATTAGCGGCACATAATCACCTAAACTATCATCTTCCTCTATCCTACTAATTCTATTCTTCTCCCAACTCTCCTCTCCAATGGCTTCCCCTGCTGTATCCTTTCTCTTCTCTACAAAACTCTCTACAAAAAAATCCCCATCTTTGTCAGCGACAACAGTTGTATTCCCCATAACCCCTGCTTTCAAAGAAGAAATCCCATGGGTAACTTCTTCTTCTTCTTCCTCTTCTTCTTTTTCAATCTCAGGTATGTTCGGCTCCCCAAAACTCAATAAGGTACCAAGCAAAACAGCAGTACAAACCAAAACAGGGGATACAGAGACTAAAAGGGAAAACAAAAAAGGAAACGATCTGTACAGAAATATCAAGAAACACACCACCCCCACGAGAAATGGATGTTTACGAGCTAATTTATAGGATGTTCTAGTTGAAATAACCAAAAATCTCCTTATTTGAACTCTAATTCTCATTGCATCAAGACCCATTTTCCTCTATGTTTCCAATCCCAATCTGTAGTTATAACGGGAAAAGAAAAGAAAATCAGAAACTAGCCAATATGAACTAGATCCATGAAACACAGTGCTAAAAAAATTGAAGGAAAAGTCGAAAGAGTTGAGAAATGATAGTGTAAGCAAAAACTCACCTCAAAACTCCAATCAAATAAAATACAGAGTAATCCGATGATGATCGAATTCAACACCTGAAACCCAGAAAATAAAAATAAAAAATTTAAGTTATGGTTATGATCAGAGTTCAAAAGTGAGATAAAATTCTGCAAATTCAGAGTGATCAAAAATGATAATCAACTTAATAATAATACCTGAAGGGCAGAAATTCAGAGGAAAAAAAAGATGGGATTTTGATTATAGTCAGAGAAAAGAAAAATGAGAAAGAAAACAATGACTTAACAAATTGAAACAGAGATCACAGTGTTTTTTAAAAAAAAAAAAGAGGATTCAAAAGAGAAGGAAATGGAATCCTTTGCTTTTGTCCCTCTTTTCTCTTCCTTCTTTTCTTTCTTTAGCTATTGCTTTTCCCTTAAATTAAACAAATTTACAGTAATATTTTTGGTTTGTTTATTGGGTAAGAAACAGGCAACAGCTACACAGAGCTTTCTTTCTCAGTTTTTGGGTATTAAATTTCTCTGACATAGAAGAGTAAATGGGGCGGTACAAAAAGGAGAAAAAGATAAATAGATTGAATCAGAATGAAATCACATTAAAAAAAAAAATAAGAAGAAGAATTACATTTTTATTTTTATTATTTTATTTAATTATATCAAATTATTTTTGACATTAAATACTCTAAAAATTAGAAATAGCTTGCAATTATTAAAATATAATTTCATTTTTTATTTAATTTTTTAATATTATATTTCAATAACTTGAATTTATATTAAAATTATTATTTTTAAGTATTAAAATCATAAATAAACTCTTCACAAATACCAATTTGAAATTACTAATTTTTAGAGTTAAGATGTTGATTTCACTTCTAATTGTATTTTCAAAATAATTAAAAATATTTGCTCTTTATCTTAATGATTTTTATTTTTATTTTTTGAATTAAATTATAAATAAAACTATTTTTTATATGAATCTTGTAATTACGACATTAATTTTTTTCACATCAAAACTTATAATAGTTTAGTTTTTTATTATTGGGATAACAATAGTATTTATAAGATTTAAATACTTGCAATTCTTTTATTTTAATTTTTAATATGTAAAAAATAAATTAAACTAAAAAAAAAAAATTAGCCTTAAATTAATGCTATGATATCCACATTCAAGTTCCCCTCAAATTATAAAACATTGATATTGAAAGATGTGAATTTCAATACCATTGAGATTAGGGCATTTGATCCAAACTTTATAGAATTTAAGAATTAATATAAAGCTTTAATTAATTTATTTAAATACAGTGTGGGAATGATCATTAGAAAGAGATTTTGTTCTTCTCCCTTATCTTTGCTTTCCAAGTTGGTTGTTGGGACCTTTCAACCTCATCGCATATCCACTTTTTCGATCTATAATTATAATAATGCATTAAGACATTGATTTTAGGTAAAAATAATTTTTTTTTTTTATTAAGATAATTTGATGTTGGTTAAGAATAAAAAAAATAAAAATTTAATATGTGATAAGAGACTATTATTTAATTGGTTAATTTTAATTTATTAATAATGATAATATTTAGTATTTTAATATATGTAGTGTGTTTAATATTTTTTATTTATATAAGAATTAAAAATTTAATTTTTTTTTCTTTTAGATTTTAAGGAGCCCAATCACGGTCTTGCAATTTGATTAAATAAAATCAAAGTTTTTCAAAGGCTGAAATGAGATACAATTTTTTTTTATCAAAGGCACAGCTTTTTATTTACTCTTTTTGTAAGTAGCATTATGAAATTTATTTATAGTTTCATACAAAATTAATTAATTTATTTTGATTGTTAGCATTTTTTTTATCCAATTTTGGAGAAAGTTGGGCTTCTCTTAGTTGTTGTCAAGTAATTATACCATTTATGAAATAGAAGTATCAAACACTTTGCTGATTATTTCAAAGATAATACCATAGGGATTTCATTATTTTATGTAATTAATTAAGTGGTCCTAAATCAAAAGGAATAAAGAAAACAAAATCATATATTTGATTCCAATTATTTAGCAATTTAAATTAAGTGGAATAATAATAATAATTCTCTTTAAATCACTTTTTTTTTATAAGTTTGAACTTATTTTTTTATTATTTTTTTCTTCAAAAATGTAAATAAAATATTAAATCTATTGTACACCACACAAATAATTCATCTTGGACTGGTCGAAGGTGTGAGCCTCCGCTATGTGAAGAGTCGAAAGAAGGATGCATCTGTCACTAATGTCTTTGAACTACAAGTCGTTTAGGTTGGGGACAATGGAAGGGCCTCTGTATAGATTTAAGTTCATGTGTCGTTTAACTAAATAGCAGATTAACAGTAAGAATTCTAAACTCAGATTAGCCAAACCGTCGTACGAAGCAAATGACTTGAAAAGGCCAACAAGGCGTAATGAAGTTTTCCTAGTACAGAGTATTAAGTTTTGAAGTTTTTTCATTTTCAATATTTTGTTCATTCATTTACTTGTTTATACTTTCATTTTTTACATTACATTACGTAAACAAATAAATAAAAGGGATGGTAACATATATTTATTTTTTCTATAAAGAAACCAAGATTTCATTCAATTTTTTTTTTAATGCTATTATATGCATAAGTTGTTACAATGCATTTTCAAGAATACGTAAGAATCATATTATTGGAACCCATCATTACCAGAACTGGAGACCATTTTCAACTCGTGTTTTTGCATCTCTTTCCGCGTTGTGTTCTCACTTTGCAACATCTTCTCAGCTGAATCGGCGAGTCTTGGGTTCATCAACACTGTTTAGATGCTAAGTATTGTGCTTAATGAATTGATTTCTGTCCATTCATCGCTGCTGCCTCATCATTTGTAACATCTTTGCAACTACAAAGCTGATCTTGTGTTTCCCCGTCAAGAACCTTCAAGTTTGAAGTAGCGTCGTCGCTAGACAAAGAATCATCATCATCAGAAGCCCCACGGATCGGAGTCAGTGATCCTGATTGCTGTGAATCCAGTGTAATCGATAATATTGATGATGGAGATTCAGAGCTGTTCAGATCAGAAATTTTCTTGTCTTCCTCCCTCATCCTTAGCCCATAAGCTTCATAATCAAATCCAGCTGAGCTTCTTCCTCCAAATGCAGAATCCAGTTTATCCATATCAAAGACTTCTTCCATTAGCTTTTGGCTCTGGGGGTCGTTATGATAGACAAACATCACTTTCTTACATGTCTTGGGCTCAATGAATGGTTTCACCATCTGCAACAGGGGAAGTTTGAAAATTTTGAATCACTATGAAAATGGATGATGGAGTTACGGTAATTTTGAACCAGCCGCAACAAAAGAAGTCTTCAGATAATCACATGAGGTTGACAGAGCAGGAAACAAAGTACAAAATTTTTACCAGCTGTCCTATAATCACAAAGTTAGCATTCCATAGTTCCGCACACTTCTTTCATTATGCATGAAATACAAACCAAAGGTCAACTCAAGATGTAATAATATGAGGAATGACAATATGAAACATACCGTCCAAAAGGACTCAAAGATTTTAGGGGAATTGTAGAGGATTCCAAGGCCCAGCCTCTCAGGGTAATGATTCTGCAAGATATTAGCTGTTTCTCTAGCTACTTTAACTGATATGCTAGCCATTGTCCACTGCTGAAAATCCACTAACCACACCAGTTGCTCCTGATCTGGATTCATAGTCATTATGGCATTTTCCATACAATAAACCAAATGTCTGATCTGTCCACCTAGTGAATTTGTATTCTGGCACAATAATAAAAAATTAAAAATAGTGGAACAATCATGAATTTAGAAAGGTAAGCTGAGGGCCATTTAGGATCATTATCAAAAAATTTGACAGAAAAAGCTAGATCACAATAGTTGAGAAGTGGAAAATTGCATCTTGTTTGTTTGTTTCTCCTAAAACCTGAAGTGTCATTAAAATCTGTTGGGTTCCTTCCCTCATCCTACCCCAAAAGTTATCAGATAGGAATTTCGTATATATGTTTCTTAGTATATGGTCGAAAGGATGGTTGAAGTGGCAGTAATGTGTGGTAGCAACAAGGCATTGGCTTTGTTAGTAGGATGATGACCATGATACTAAAGGTGGTGGTGTCAGTGCCAGTAGAGGTGTAGTGGCAATAACAGCAGTGATAGTGTCAGCGCCACTGTGATGATGGTGCTGGCTGAGGTGAAAGTAACAGCAGGTGGTGTAGCAATCAATCATCACAACTTCTGAAAAATACTTAGCAAAAATCATGGCAACCTGTTGCTGGTATTCTTTTTCTCAAAGCCCACAACAGAAAAACACATTGCCTTAAATTGTTTTCAGTTTTTCTCAAATAAAAAAAAAATAGCAAATGATATATAGCCCCCAAATTTTCCAATACCTGGAAACCAGGTCTCATGACAAGAACAGTCCTTCCCTTCTTGTCAAAATAATTAGCTTTGTAGACTTTTCCAGTTTGAGCTTCATGAGCAACATCTTCCTACAAGCAAGACAAAATATCATATCATTTCAGTTAGACAGAAGGCCATGTAAGGACCTGTAACATCTATGGGCCGAGAAGTAATAATCAACAATCACAAAATAATTAGGTTAGAATGTTCTTCAATAAACTGTAAAAGTGACCATGAGTACAGATTGCCATAAACTAAAATACAACTTCAAGCCCAAATGTAACTAGACAGTTTTATCATCTTCCTATTGACGTTGTTGTCAAACATTTTTTTAGTTTTTTTGGTAAATTTTGAAATTAAGGTTCTAACCCACTCCAACACTTTGAGCTAAAGCCCAAGTTTAAACATCATTCCTCAACAAGTGTAGGATCTCATTCAATTAAAGAGCCAAAAATGTGTAGCAAGCCAATAAGTAAATTAGGATGAATGGCATTGCAAAAGGTAACACACGTGTTTACTATTCTCCTCTTTGGTGATAAATCCCCTTAAACGTTCAAAAGAAATTGGAAGGCATTAAATATATACCCATCGTATCCTCTCAGGCTTGAATTCCAACCTCCACTTCAAGGTTTCTTTCAACATTTTGGCAGCCTTCTTTGTGTTCCAATTTCTTGCTCTGAGATACTTTGAAATTGATGCATCAGAACAAAGTGCTGGAATCTTATCAGCAATAGGACATATAGTCTTCCTGACATCATTGATCTGAAGACAAAAGGAGGCAATTAGTTCACCTCTTAACAATTCAATTGAATTTAGCATCTTACCAATCCTAAGGGCTTCCAAAGATGATAAAATTTGCAAACTAAACCTGGTTGTAAAAGAATCTATGATATCAAAATGAAATTATTTTCATGGTAATAAGCTTGGCATCAAAAGGAAATGACTAAAATCAAACAAGATAATAGTTTTTGAAAGTATTCTAAGCAATATCAGAAAAGCCTTAAACTTGGTTAAAACTCAGGGAAACACTAAATGTAATGACAAGATGATTGTGCAAAATCTTTGATGAAAACACTGGTAGCTCGTACATGAAGAAATACAGGAGAGCAGCACTTGGAACCATAGAGAAGAAGCAAGCATGTCCTAGGTAGTTGTTTAAAATTCTGACCAACAGTTTTAATTTGAAATCATGCAAAGTGTAATACATTTTAAGGCCCCTTTACAGATCATAATATTGCATTACCTAAACTATCAATGTAGATACATCAGAAATATAGTGTGCAATGGAGGAACAAATAAACTATATCCTTAGACAGATTTATGCAAGGTGACGAGACTTCCACCTTGAATAACGAAAACACGCATAACACGATAAACTAAAAATTACACAGATTACAGCACTTAAGGTTATTGTTAAATATACCTTAGCTTGCTGCTCCTCAGGTGATAGAGATTTTTCTGTGCCACTGCCTCGCAGCTTTTTGGACATCTTTGCAAATTTTAATGTGGACTGAAACCAATATTTGTCAATCAATTACCAGGTGTCAAACATGTCTTCAAAGTAGATTATGGCATATGAAAAGCCAATACATCTGAATTCAAATTGGATACAATTTTTGTGTTGGTACTCGGAATTGACATCAAATAACACGCAGATTATACCTGGGCAACTATATTAAGAAAAAATAGATTGGAAAAAACTGATATCTACAAACTCGACCATTTATTCTATTTTCTCAAGGGAGGTATAATGATTGGAACACTTTAACTAGAAGAAGAACTTTCAGCCTAAAAATCATTAGGTTAGCTAGAATCCAAATCATTATATTATCAAAAGCACACAACCTTGTGACTAGAATTACAGTTCATGCTGGGAAACCAATTGCAAAAGGAAAGCATCAACCAAGAATTCAAGCAAGTGCAAGTTCCTAAGAGCTTGTTTAGCATACAAGAATTCCATAAAAAATTTAATGAAATTCTGTCCCAAATCTATATTTCTAATGTTCAGTATAAATGAAAATTCGTTTAGATTTCTACATTTTGAATTACATGGAATAGGTTCTACATGAGCCAAATTCTAAAAAAATTTGATAAAATTTCCAAATAAATTATAAACATAATAAGTGTACAAGCTACTACAACTATAAATTCAAAATGAATTCCATATATAATAATTAACAAAAAATTATTCAAAATGAATTCCAAACATGAGAATTCATTAACCAAAAAAAAAAACTCTATGCACTCTTTCCAAATATTATGCAAGTGAAAATGTCCATATCTTATAGCATTCAATTCCTGGTGGTGTTGCAAACTCAGGTCATCTGTCAAATCCCGTGCAAAAAATATCTAGATAAACTTGTTTGCATTAAATTTCAAATAATAATTCACAGCATCAAAAACACATATCGCCAAAGCCAGAAAAATCATATCGTCACCAAAAACAAAATGAACAGCTCATGATTAAAAATAACAAATAAAACAAAAATTGAGAGGAGATTTTAGAGAAAAGAAGATTTCCTTTGTATTTCCTTTAAGAAGATGAGCAATTAATGACGAAGAACGTCATTTCTGCAGTCAGAGAGAAAAATCCAAATACAATAACAATAATAATATTAACAGCAGTGATTAGCGATTACACGCAACACGCAAGAGAAGTCTGATATCTATCCAAGAATTGCTTTGCGAGAAATGGAAACCAATAGTAGATGAGTACAATAATATTTTGGTAGGCGTGCGGTGGCTCTTTTTATTGCAGTTCTTTTCTGAAAAAGGAAAAACCAGAGGGTGGGGGTGGGCCGGTGTTTTGACCGGCCGTTGGACTCTGGAGTATTAGGCAACTGGCAGGTACTGTCGTCTAAGTATGGACTGCCTGCTTGGTTTAGGATCGCTATTTCAGTTTGTACGGCCAAGTTTTCGGTGGAAAAACTTCTTGGTCTAGCCCATGTGAGCTTACTAGGCCTGGATAATAATTTATTTTTCTATTTTTAAATATCAAATAACAAAAGAAAATATAATTTAATTATAAAATTTTATTTTAAATAGAAAAATAAAAAACAAAAACCATATAAAACAAGCCTTTAATTTTTTTAACATTCATTGAAAATTAGGAAAGATGTGGAATTCAATATTATTGTTTGAGTTGTTATTAAAAAATTATATTGAAAATATTGATTAAAGATTATTTAATATATTTTATAATTATTTATTTCATAAACAAATTACATAATAAATAATAATTTAACTTATTATAAATAAATAAAAAGAAAAATTTCACAAATAAATTAGTCAAGTGATAAATTATAATTTTGAAATTTAACAGGGAGAGATAATTATTAAGACTAAATAAGATTTTTTTAATATAGAAATTATAATATTTTTTTTTTGTTATATTTTTTATTTTTAATTTTCAAAATAGAAAAAAATTAAAAACTAAAAATTTAACTACTCTTTAAGTATTAATTTTAATGATAAAATTTAAATTATGACATTTATTATTATAGTAATTTCACACTAATGTATATTTATTAAATATTATTATAAAAAATAATGAATAAAATATTATGTAATTCCTGAAATTTTGATAAAATTAATAAAGTGATTTATTTTTTTTGAAAAAATAATAAATTAATTTTTATAATTTAATTATATTATAATAATTAATCATTCCATTTATTTTTATTATTAAATAATGTCTATAAAAATACTAAAATATCTCTATTTTTTTTTTAATTTTCTTTTTTCTGCTATTGAATTAAAAACCCCAGCGTACATTTAGAAATTAGAATTGCAGAAAAATGCAATAACAAATATGTAAATTATTTCAAATTAAACTTGAAAATCAAAATCAATTTTCAGACAACTGCTCCCACATATCAGCACCAAATTTCCATTTTATTTAAAGCTCAACAATTATAAAATATATGAGCTTTTTCTTCTCCTATTAAATTTCAAATATGAATATCTATCCAAAATTTAATTCATAGCCTCACATTACTAATGAAAAATAGAAAACCCGTGACTAAATATTGAAACCAAAATCAAACTAATCTAGCAAATAATTCCATCATCTAATAACCCAAAACAAACATCATATAATAATTTTTTAAAATTTAAAAATCAAGCCCGCACGAAATCCTTTTCAATCTCCATTTTTACAATACATAAAAAATATAAACATTAAATAAAAAAAATTTGCCCGGCTAACAATTTCAAATCACTCTCCCAAGGGAAATTTAATTCATTTAATCATGCATCGTATCAATAAATGTAAAAAAACAATTGAAGCTTTTGGAATTCTTATGTTTATATTTGGTAGGCGATCTATGGTTAAAGCCAAAGAGCAACAATCTTGGTGAGGACGAACAACGATGATTGCTCGATCGACCGTTAAGACCTCTACTACTTGCCGCTGCTGGTGAAGACCTCGATAGGCGATGAAAGAACTCGGCTGCTCGTTGCTGGAATAGAGCTCGCCTCTGTAATACATCGATTCGCGTCGAGTTAAATTAACTTATTTTATAGTTGCATGCAAGTAATGGGCAATTTGATTTATTAGTTATTGGTTTTTTTGGCTTTGGTTGCAAGGAGGGATTGAAGTTACCAAAGAAAGAGAGAATATAGGTTTATGATGATTAATAAGAGTATTTTGGGTATCAAAAGTTGACTAATGATTTTTTATTGAAAAAATTAAATGATATGATTAATTATTATGACAAAACGAACTATAGAGACAAGAAGCTAATTTTTCAAGACACATAAAATACTTCATAAAATTCATTAAATTTTAGAGATTACAGAGTATTTTATCCAATAAATATATATAATAGTAATACTGTTGTGGTCTTCTTATCGTTTCCCATGAGTCTTGTGACAAAATATTACGTTATCAAAGAAAATTTAAAAATAATTAATTTCAATGTGTCCTAAAAAAATGTTGTTAAAAAATAGAATTTTGGTAGCAATCTATCCAATCAAGGCCAAAAAAGTTGATAAATTGCCAGACAAAAAAAACTAAAAAAAAAAAAAGAGAAACCCAAAAATGGAGCAGCAGATACAGGAAAATAATCAAACATAAAGCACACGCGAAGGTCGTTATTTTTAATTAATTAATAACGCGAAGGTCGTTACACTATTGACTTTTCATTACAACAGCAAATGAGAAAAAGAACATAAAAACAAAAACAAGAGTTTTGTTTTTCACAGCGAAAGAAAAAAGTTATCAGTCATCCTCCTCTTGTGTCCCAACCGCATACACGCCGCCATTTTGCTCCTCCTCCTCCACCTGGTATCCCTAATGTCCTTTTATTTCTCCTTATCCAAACAAATGTATACCCGTTTCTTTATCTAATTGGCCTCTTAACCTTCATTTTCTTTCTCAAGTCCTAACCCTAATTGATATAATTGCGAACAACCGAAACATTTCTCTCTCTCCTTTTTCTTTGTTATAGGTAGCAATGTTTGCCAGAATATTGAAACCGGAAAAGTTTCTTCGAAGTTAAAGGCATTGGGATTAAATCGTTGGAGTTTAATTGTTTCGATCATTTCATTATTTTACACAGAAAGAGTGTGTGTGCTGGTAGTTACCGGGCGTAAGTGAATTGGATGATAAGCGATGTCGTTTTCATAATGTGGAGCCGCTTGTGTTTTGGCTATGGCTCAGCAGCAATCCTCGCGTCTCAATCGGTTACTCACTCTATTAGACAGTATCCTTTGTTTCTTTCGCTTTTGTGTTTAGATTTTTAAGCTGTTTTTGGCATTCTTGGATATGATTTGATTTGGTGTTACTATGAAACATTCTTTAATTGATTTTTTTTTTTTAATTATGTGAAATTTTGTTTTTCTCTGACTAAATCTTCTCTTTAGCTGGTTCGACCCAAGCGACAAGATTTACTGCAGCAAGGCAAATTGGGGACATTGCGAAATCACATCCTCAGGATTTGAGCTCGCTTTTGAAGGAGGTACTTATTGTTTTCTAGCTAATTTTCTTTATTTTTTTCTCAATAGTGTTTGCATCTTAGTGTCATTTCCTTGTCTTTTAGCGGGGTCTGTTAGGAATTTAGGTTGCACAAGTTTTAAGGTTATATTATTAAGGATATGGATATTATTAGATTATGAGCTTTTATTTGGTATTAGCTCCATTTCAATGACAATTACTGTGAAGTGGGAACAGAATGGATGGGGGAGGTTTTGGTTTGGGTCTAAGAAGGTCATTTAATATGGATCCCATTTTGGAAATTGTTATTGCTTATGAACCTCTGTATTTGGAGAGAGAAACATCTATAAACAATTGTAGGCTGAAATATAGAGAGTAGAGAGTAGTTTATTCTTTTTTTAACATGAACTTTTCTGGGTCAAGTAAAATTTACTACAATGCACCAACTGGTGTTACCGATTAGGAATTACTAGGAAATCATTTAGAGCTGTATGAATATTAATGAAGTATTGTCTCTGATACTCAAATCAAGGAGTTTTTAAGCACGCATAAGAACTGCAAGGGTTTTTTAAGTTATTATAGAAGAATAGGGTGACAATGGCAAGTGGTGCTCGTTTGTATATTGTGGAATTTGCTAGCAGTGAAGAATGGAAGAGCTTTGAGGCTGTGGAATTTCTGTTTTTTGGATAAGATTTGGGAATCTGATGTCTGATATCAGGGTAATATGTTGGGCTTGCGATGGAGATGATGAAATTTTCTAGGACCCGTAGGAATTGAAAAAAATTTGAGGTGTTGCACTGCTTGATATTGAGGTAGAGGAGCCGTTGATGGTTTATGGTAAATGTTGCTAAGTGGTTTTGACATTTGAGAGGAGTTCAAGAAGTCCTGAAGGTGAATATTCGCTGTGAGAGGTGAGAATGTAATTTCGAAAATGTAATTTCAAGGGCCCTTGTTCCCCTTCTTCCATTAGCACGAGGTCTACCTCCTCCTAGCGGATTGAACGAGGGTCTAACAAGAAATGCAGAAGATGCACGGTTTTTGGATCAACTGCTTGATAATTCACATATTGATGATTACAAGCTCTGTACTGAGTTGAAGTTGACATTGAAAAGGTTGGTACTGCTATCCATATTTTCATCTTCAAACGTTAGCTGGTCATGTTGAAGTTAATATATGTATGATATACCCTGATGTTTTCTGCTATCCATATTTTTTTTCTTTAAAATTGAGCACATAACATTTAATCCAATATTTGTATGTTCTGTACATTCCTGGAAAATTTTAAAATTGTTCATGCCTTGGAAAACATATTTGCTGCTATTCATGCTTTTAATCTATCTGTGCTTTTAATTTGAGCAAATAATGTGTTTGCATAATTCTTGCCTTGACAAACCTAGATTGGATCTTACCTTGAAAAAATGACAGAATTTTTGAGTCAGGGAATGCTGTAATCTGATTGTAGCTGGACCTAAAAAAAACTCCGCTCTGCCTGTGCCCAAACAATCTCCTTTATTCATCTTGTTTTTCTCACATATTTCTGTTTGTATGAATAGTAGTTTGTGTGTATGTGCGCATGCATATTTTTTACTGCATCAGGGCAGTGGTGATTAGATTTGTGCTTTCTGGTACCAACAAGAGGGGATAAACTGGTTGGCTTTCTTAAAACGCTTCAAGCTTCACGGGATCCTTTGTGATGATATGGGACTTGGTAAGACATTGCAGGCATCAACAATTGTGGCATCTGACATTGCAGAGCGTCGCACTCTGAATAACAGTGAGGATATTCAACTGTCTTTAATTGTTTGCCTATCAACACTTGTTGGACACTGGGCCTTTGATATAGAGAAGTATATTGACATTTCTGTAATAAATACTCTACAATATGCTGGTTCTGCTCAAGATCGTTTGTCTCTTAGAGATCACTATGATAAGCATAATGTCATCATTACTTCTTATGATGTTGTCCGCAAAGATATTGATTTCCTTCGGCAGTTACTGTGGAATTACTGTATTTTAGATGAAGGGCATATAATTAAGAATGCCAAGTCTAAAATTACAGCTGCAGTTAAGCAGTTGAAAGCCCAACCTCGCCTGATACTCGGTGGAACCCCAATTCAGGTTAGATATGGGTGCAAAAAATGCAGTGAAAGTCAGAGCTTAGGCTCTAAATAAGATTTGCATCAGTTTGGTATCAGAGTTTAAACTCTAAATCAGATTTGTATATTTTTATTTTACATTAAATGTTTATTTTACATTATTATCACGTTTTATTATTTTTGTTTTTTTTTTGTTTGTTTCTGTTTATTTTCGTTCCTTTTTCATTTTTTTTTTCCCTCTCACTCATTTAAGTCATAAATTAAAAAAAAAACAAAAATAATTTTCCTTGATCTGTCTTGATTTATTTTTTGTTTCTATTTGTTTCCGTATATTTTTCGTACCTTTTCGTTTGTTATCATAAATTATTTAAAAAAAAAAAAAAGGAAACGAGTGAACTTGAATGCTGTCAATATGAAACACTAAGGGAGTGAAGTGAGGTATTTTTTAACTTTTCTAACAATCTTTGCAGCTAATCACAATGAATAGCAAAACCAAGGACACTCAAGCAATTGACATTGCCTCTAAATTTGAAGCCTTTGAAAAACACTTTCAAACCATGAACTTGCACTTTAGAAAGATGAGAGATGGAATGAAAAAATTAGAAGACTCTTTCTCAAGGGGACAAAATCCAAATGCACCAAGAAATACAATAAAATCTAAAGAGGAGATGCTTAAAGATTATTATAGGAGAGTTTTTGAAGAAACTAACGAAGAGTTTGAAAGGTGGAAAGTTGAGCAAAGAGTTAAATATCAAAAAAGGAAAGCTGAAGAGAAAGTCGCATCAAAGTTATTAATAAAATAACCTAAAAATGAGATTAAGAGTGGTATGGTAGAAAACATAATAATCTATCCCATCAAGATTACTTGTGAATTGGATTGGGTTAATGAAAAAATTGAAGAAGAAAATAAGGCTCAATCAATAAAAGTTGTTCATGAAGAAATTTCAATAATTGAAACTCATCAAGAAATCTTGGAAGGAGAAGAAGATGATGGAACAAAGGAAAATGATTTAGTTCTCCACAAAAATAAAAATAATGCGGTGAATTTTGTTTTGTCTAATGATTTCTTTGATGTTTCTCCAATAAATTTCTAAATTTTTCAAATTCTTAATTTGCTAGTAGTCATCAAGAAGGAAAGTTCGCAAATTTGTGTAATGTTTTTACTACTTTAGTTCTTCAAAATTAGAGGTGGAGTTTTCTCTAACAAATGAAAAATGACACTTGCAAGAGAAGTTTCAAATCTCAATGATAACATGACATATGATTTGAGAACGAATCATTTCTCAAAAAAAGGAGGCCAATGCGAAACCATCAGGTATATAAATTTCACTCCTGCTAAAAAGTTTATCCATACTCACTGATTTCAAAATATGGTAATGCCAAAATAGTTTGTTGTCTTTTCTTGTATATCTTAAACAAAACAATTTCCAAACAGATTTTTCTACGTGTTGCGAGATGAACAAAGTTGGCTAAGGAAAATTGAACGACCCTATTAGATTTTGCATAGCAGTGGAATATGAGAATCTATCATCAGAAGTAGGCCATTAAGTTTAATTTGTGCGTAAAATTAGTGGTGAGCATTTGGTTGACTGAACCGAACCAAAATTCTAAAGAAATTTTAAGCCCCTTAAATAATAATGGAACCAAATCAAAATTAAAAAAAAAAAAGACATAATTAAATCAAATTGAATTAAATATTTTCGGTTCGATTATCGGTTATAACCAAATTAACCAAATAATTATAATTTATAATTTGAATATCACTAATTTATATATTTGTTAATATAAAAATAAAAATTCATTATATAATATATTATTACTAAAAAGTTATAATTCATGTATTAATAAATTACAAATTCGATTATTTCGGTT
Source organism: Aleurites moluccanus (assembly GCA_948193065.1). NCBI lineage: Eukaryota > Viridiplantae > Streptophyta > Magnoliopsida > Malpighiales > Euphorbiaceae > Aleurites > Aleurites moluccanus. The sequence continues at coordinate 33,535 of CANXYC010340327.1, read as the reverse complement.
AGTTCAGTTATCAATTTTAAGGTAATCGAATCAAAAATAAAAAATCAATAATTTTTTAAATAAAAAATCGACTTAACCTGAACCGTAAACTGAATATCCCATTATCAAAATAATTGAATTTCATTGGTTCAGTTCGGTTTTTCTGTTAAAATTGAATAATTCATGCCCCTAGGTAAAATTATCATTTTAAGATTAGCATTAATATCTAATACACAGCTTACTTCAAATGTATTTCAATTTTTGGCACATTGTTGTTGATGGTTTGCATGTAAAACATATTATGCAACAAAAAGGTTCAATTGTTGTTTTCTATGGCCTATAGATTGTTGCTTTCGACTATAAATTAAATTTTCCCGAACTTTTTTATATTGTATTAAACTGGATCTCATTCAATTTCTACGAATTTGTGCACGCATTTGTATTTTATTTGCGAAAATTTTTAATTTGTGGTTGTTATATGCATGCGCGACTCCTATTTTTCAAATCTGTACCGTCTGACTATGCAAGAGAGCTACAAGTTGTGGCTTCCAAATTTTTAATCACATCATAGCTCATCATATGGTTACGCTATATATTTGCAGGCTATGGACAAGGCACACAGATTAGGTCAAAAGAAAGTTGTGAATGTGCATCGCCTCATCATGCGTGGCACACTTGAAGATAAAGTTACGAGTCTCCAAAAGTTCAAATTATCTGTCGCAAACGCTGTTAATAATTCAAAGAATGCCAGCCTGAAAACAATGAATACAGACCAATTACTTGATTTGATTGTATCAGCTGAAACCACTACAAAGGTATTACTAGGCCTTGAAGTTTATGGTGTTTTCAACTTAAAGTTTATCTTGAGGTCAATATTGAATTGGACTCTTTTCTCCTTTCATTTTCTTTTTTGGTTGACATATTTTACATCGGTTCAATCCCAGGGATCTAAGGCCTCAAAATGCTCAGACGGCAACCCTGATGGGGACCCCAAATTAATGGGCGCTGGAAAGGGATTAAAAGCCATCCTTGGGGGATTGGAGGAAGTCTGGGATCAATCACAGTACACTGAAGAGTACAGTCTGACCAGTTCTTTGCCAAGCTCAACGGGTGAATTCCAGCTGCTCATGCTGTGTACAAAGTGTATATTTCTTGCTGAGTTGGGGAAAAAAATTTTGACATTAATATTTTTTTTTTTTTTTTCATATTTTTGCCATTTTTCTTTCCCCGTATATTTTTTTGATCACTCCTGTATGTGCTATTGATGTGGGAGGGTGGGGGAAAAGATGGTTTTAGTGGTTGGTTCGAGAGTGATACTAGGGATATCGATCCAAAATTCTTCAGATGGGAAAAAGAAATTGTAAAGTCCAAATATTGTATATACGATCAGCTTATTTATTATTTTGATTTTTTTAAATAATGAATTCAAAAGGTGTTGTGTACAGAGGGATTTTATTTTATATCGTATATCTCTGATTATGTGGTCCTGGGAACAAAGAGTGAGATTTCTGGTAGCCAATTATATTTTTGGGACTTGATAGGTACAATTTTATTTGTTCGGAGAAGAACCGTTGGTGAAATTGAGTCGTGTTATTCTTTGTTTGGCTTCTAAAAGAGAAGTGAAATATTGCCACTAGAATGAAAATACTCTCAAATTGGAGATATAGAAGATAAGGGAGGCCGTAGAGAACTTGAATATGTATCCCTTCTTTCCCTTTTTTTTTTAAAAAAATTTAATGAACAAAATCAATTTGATTTTATATCATCACCGTTGGTCACTTCATCAAGGAGATTTAGGGAAAAGGCTTGAAGTGTGATTGCTAACACAAAGGGTGTAATTCTCTAGTTAAAGTATTTGCCACATCCATTTTGGCTTGATGCAAGTCTACATATAATTTAACATTATTAATCGTAATTGCTAATTTGATTTCTTCTTTCATCCTCTTGTGATATATGCTTTTCTTCGAAGTGTATTAACTTACCTAAATTTCATTTTTTTAAAATTTTATTCTCAAAGAGTTAGTTCATTTTAACTTGATTGCTACATCTATAAAGTTGGTAAGACACCTTAATCCTTGTCTAATTGGAACAAATAATTACCTTCCAACTAGTATGAGAATTACCATATACGAAATTAGGAATGTACTTAATTAGTTGAAACATGAAACTAATCCATGACCCTCCTTTTTCTCTTCATCTTAGGCGATTATATATATAATAATAAAAAAAAAGAGTTACTGTAATTTTCACATGCAGGGAAGGAGGTAGTCCAGGCCAGCCCAAAAAAACTTCATAAATTTATTAAAAAAATTTTGGTATAATCTATTAAAATTTAATTTTTTTTATAATTTTGATTTAACTAATATTAATTTTCTAAAAATTTTTATATTTACATAAAAAATTTTAAATATCAGCTCGCTCAAATAATTTTATAATTTCGTCTCTATTCACTTACTCAAAGTGTGATCTATAATCATCATGCTCAATCAATCATTTATAATAATGGGAGAGCCAAAAACCTTTTTTTTTTTTTTTTATTTCTCCCATAGACAATGATGATAAGCCTAGTTGTGGAAGGTATGTTTTTAATTTATTTTTAATGAACATAACTAAGTGATTTAGAAATATGATTTTTTTTAACTATATTCAATAACCTAATTAATCATGAATTTATTTTCGATCTTGTTTATAAGAATTTGACACACTTTAAATAATTTTTAAGAATTCCAGTGCAGAAGTGTGGTTTTTGACTAATTGAGAAACCAAATCTAATATTAATAAATAGTTAAATTAATTCAAGGATTATATATATATATATATATGTTGCAATGTGGTGAGAAATAAATCATTGAATACCTAGAATAATTTATGACCTGAAATAAAAAAAAAATAAAAAAAAAAGATGAAAATTCATCGAAATTGACCCGACATAGAAACTCCAATAAATAAGTCAGTGAGCTTATTTTTGAAGAAAAATATAACATATATAAGCTTTGTTTGGTGATAAAAATTGGAATTGAATTCCAATTCTAATTTTCTAAAATTAAAATTATGTTGAAATTATAATTCTAACATTTATTTCGTATAAAAAATTAGAATTGAAATTGAAATTAAATAAAAAATTGATAACGATGAAAGTGTTTGATTAAGTTGAAAGTATTTATTTAAATTGAAAGTATTTGTTTAAGTTGAAAGTGATGGTAAATTACCGGTGGCAATAGGGGTAATGGTAGACTACCGGCGATAACGATGGCGATGGGAGAGAGGATTGTAGTGGTGATTATGAAATTATAATTCTTATGGGTTCATAATGAAATTGTGAAATTAATTTTTTAGTTATATTATAATTTAATAGAATTATAGTTAGAATTTTAATTTTAATTTTAGATAATTATCAAATACTAAAATTTAAAATTTTAATTTTAATTTTAATTTCAGAGTCTCTAAACGAAAACTAAAAAACATTGAAAAGTAGAAATAAAGGAGAAGCTAATATATGGCGGCGAGCCCCCTCTATTATTTTTCATTATCTATTTATAAAGAAAAAAATAGACTCTTACTGATAATTATTTTTTATCCTTATCACAAAAATAAAGATGATAAATTATCCTTAGAAAAGAAAAATGTGAAAATAAAAACTAGTATTTTCAGTGTTTAAAATTAATTTGAATATGAAATATAATTAATGATTAAAATTTTAAATATTATTATAATTTAAAAATTATATTACTTAAAATTTCTAACACTTAAAATTCTGTGTTTTATCATATCTATTCATGCGACTGAAAACTGTGATTTGGAAATAAAATTATTCTTTTGACTAATGAGATAAAGCCAAACAATTCTTATTGGTTGAGATAAAGCCAAATAATTCAAATTTGAGATCTTTCCAGTCGATCCAACCAAAAACACAAACGTAAGCCCAAACTTTTTTCATTTCTCATTACCTCCACTTTAAAAAGCAAACAAGAAGTAAATGAGATTGTGGAAATATAATTTTATATTTTATTCTGTTATGAAACCACAAAAAGAGAGAACGAATCTGACAATTCTCTCTTTTCTTTTTCTTTTAAGTGCTCTGTTAGCACAATTTTCAGTTGAAACAATATGTAGCCTGTAGCTTCAATCAATGGCCAGGATCAAATTGCATGTCATCCAACGGTATTAAAGTTGGCGCACTCATATGGACGGAGTATCCCTTGCCTTGATGATGAACCTACACAGCTTGCAACCAACGCCACTAATATTCGGCTGACATGATAAAAATATATTAATTTTTATTGTGTTGGTTTTTTAGTATTTAAAATAAATTTATAAAATTTTTTAAAAATTATAATATTATAATATTTATTATAACGAATTTCAATGATATATTTTTTTATATGAAAATAAAATAAAATAAATATAAAAATATATATTATAAATGTGTTAAATCTAAATTATTAAATTTTGACGATTTAAATTTAATATATTTATGTTATATTTTTTAAATTATTTAATTTTTATATCATACAAAAAATATTTTATTATATTCATCACAACAAATACAATAACATATCAGCCACCATCAACCTCTAACATTCTATCACTGGTAATGAGTTTATTTTGATTTATAATATTAATATTATATTGATTTTATTACTATTAAATTAAAAATAATAATAATTAAATAAAAAAATAAAGCTAAAAGATAAATATAAATTTTTATTTTTATTTGTGCTACATTAATATATAATTAGTATTAATTAATTGTAGACAATCAAGCAAGCACCATCAAACCCAATCTCTGTTTTTTAAATTTTGATCACAAAATATAACAAAATACTGAATACACATTATCAAGTACTCAAATTCTGTTCCAATAATTAATAATATTGAAGAAAAAAAAATAGTATTCATTTTTATTATTGTACAGTGAGTACTAGGTTGTTGTTGGATAATATATTTTATGGTTTGATTCACAGAGGAGAAGGAGAACAGGGGAAAAAAAGAAGAGAGATGTCTGGTGGAGGAATTGAAGAAGGAAATTCACTAGAGTTCACACCCACATGGGTAGTGGCTTGTGTTTGCACAGTGATTGTGGGTATTTCTTTGTTTGTAGAGAGATTAATCCATTATGGTGGCAAATATCTTAAGAGTAAAAACCAGAAACATCTATTTGAAGCTCTCCAAAAAATTAAAGAAGGTGTCTTTTCTTCTACCTCTCTCTCTCTCTCTCTCTCCATTTTTTGTTTTGCATTTACATTTTTAAGTTATATGCATCTTTGTATAGCCGGAAAGATAGATTCTTTTTTGTGAAAATGTAACAGAAAATGGAGAAAATTGTTTCTTTTTTCATTTCTCTATTTAAATGGGTTTGTTGAGTTGGAATTTTAGAGGGAATTTTTGGATTGTAGAGAGAAATTTATGAAGATTCTTTACGAAAGTGGTCATCATACTGAAATTCTATAATTTTATTACTGTATTTACTGTGGATTCTGCTAAAAGAACATGGAAAATGATACAGAAGATCTTTCCTTTATACATTCGAAATCCTCTTTTAATATTTCCATTTTGGATCCTGATCAACCACTTGTGTGTTATAATTGGCAGAGTTAATGCTTCTGGGTTTCATATCATTACTACTGACAGTATCTCAAGGCTTAATCTCAAAAATCTGTGTACCTGTGGATGTCGTTAATAATATGCTTCCTTGTCGTCTCTCGGAAAAACAAGGAGAAGGACATGGATCAAATAATACAACAACTGAACATTTTCAGAGGTTCCCTACGGCTAGAATTTCTGGCACTGTGAGACGCCTTCTAGCTGAATCAACAGAATCTCAGCTTGGCTACTGTGCCAAAAAGGTAGAAATATGTTTTCATCTGCCATATTGTTATTCTTTGCTATACATGTATTTGTGATTAAAAAAACAAGAGTTCAATTATACTTCTGCAGTTACTGGAAGTGAATTGTCAACGAGCAGGGTCAATTATATTAGTAATAATTTTGGTGGTTAAAAATTGAAAAAAATAAAATAAAGAACCATACGATCACAAATTCATGAAGTATACTAATTAAGTTTGTTTACCCACAGTTATTATGTGTTTACCCTCTCTAGCTTAATGCTGCCTAGTGTAAAGTTTGATGCGCTCATCTTGCAGTATTTGGGAAAAACAATATTTGATCAAGTAATATATTTTCTATATGTAAGAAGGCATGCTTTGAAGAGATGGGTATATTACCAAATAAAACTTATTCTTGAACCACCAGATACGAATTTGAGCAGTTTACTAATTATGAAAGCCTTTATTGAATGGGGTAGTTCAAATCCTAGTTATCCTATCCTAACTCAAGCTTGAAATGCTTTTGGGTGAGAGCATTTGGGTTTTTAAGTTGATAGGCTTACTAATTAAGTTTGCCTCTCTGTGTAACCTGCAGAAAGGGTGTGCTTGACAACGAAACCTATTCTTGCATATTCACATAGAAGTTTGAATTTTAAGCTGAGAGTTCATTAATAAAGCTTACAACTTCTGTTAACCTGAATGGATGGTATGTTAAGAATATAGCATATTTGTCCGCACTCAACTGCAAGCTTGAGTTTTTAGCTAACTAATGAACCTGATTAACCTATCAGCTTAAAAATAATTGAGGGCATGTTTATGAATAATAGTGTATTCATTATTTTCTTCTTTGATAACTGTGTAATAAAATATCGGAAAGGGCTTCTCAAGAATTGGAATTAATTGGACACAGAATGATTTGGAATAATAACAGCTGGTGTCTTTCTCAGTAGCTGCAGATTGGAATGATTATATTATCATTTTTCTTCTTATTTTTGTTTGTTTCTGCAGCATTCTTTTTTCAAGCAATTCTATGCATCTGTGACAAAATCAGATTACATAACCCTGCGACTAGGGTTCATCATGGTAAAATTGAAATTTTTTTCCTTGACATTTATCTTATTTAATAGTTGTTACTGTCTTCTGTTGCATATGAATGCATGTTTATATGACCATTTATTACTTGTGTTGTAGATGCATTGCAAAACGAATCAAAAATTTAATTTTCACAGATACATGGTACGTGCCCTTGAAGATGACTTCAAGACGGTTGTTGGCATAAGGCAAGTGCTAAATATCTTTTGATTGTTCCTATAGTATATATTTATTTGATTGATTACTTTGAACATTGTTGTTGATTTTCTTTCTGATCTCCTTGATTCACCTAATTTCCTTGGCTGCAGTTGGTATCTTTGGGTATTTGTTATCATCTTCTTACTGCTGAATGTTAATGGTATGGTATGCTACTCCATCAATCGGTTCATAGAAAACTTTTCACATTTTAGTGCCAGTTCCCCAGTGCTGGCATTTCTCTTATTTTGACATCCACTTTTATTTCTGATATCATGTCAAACTTTTGCAACTTAACTAATGTCAGGCCATGACCCAAAAAAATTGGATGTAAGACTAAATTGTAATTCTAAGTTAAAGGGGATGTGAAATGTGAGTTTGTTGGAGATAAGAGTTAACTTCTTCTTTTATTTATTTATTTAAATTTTTTTTTTCCAGGTGATAAAGAGTTAATTTAGTATTTTGAAATATGGAAACTTTTGAAAATATGCAAGTCTGACCTCTTGAAATGTACCAATATCTGATATCAATACTTGGGTCCAAAAGTAACATAAGGAAGCAGGATTTCTCATAGGTCTATTAAGCATTATTTGCTCATGAATAGGTTCTTACTATTATGCTAATTGTTAATGATTTTTGCATTCTCTAACTGCTTTTCTGGTATATATTGCTGTCAAACTTTACTTAATAGTATTGTTTTCTCCTGTGCAGGCTGGCATACATATTTCTGGATAGCTTTCATTCCTTTCATTGTGAGTAGATTTTATATAATTTCCCTTTCTAGTTCTGTCACCTTTAGACCTGCTTTCTGTCTCTTCTAGAATTTCAGCTAAATTACAAGATATCATGTTTAACTGGAATCACGCATTTGCAAATAATATTACTTAAATAATTTCTTTTTGCATCTCTGTTGTAAACATGCCATGTGGTTTTGATAGTCTCAAAGGCATCACTTTATGTCTCCAGCAGATATATATATATTATTATTTTTGTTTTATTTATTTTTAGTGTGTGGCTCCAGCATGAATGCAATGCTTTATGAGGACTTACATTGGTATTTACAAAGAAGATTACTGACTAAAGAGTTAAGATCCATAATTTTATAATTACTTGAACGATTCGAGTGATTATTTCAAGAGTTATTGACAACAAATGGTATTGTGGTTGAATCAGGGATGGTATTCTTTTTTATATGTGTTTGAAGATAATAATCTGTTAGATTTATTATTGTCAATTAATGAACACCTCCGCGGGGTCTTTGAATTACATAACATTTTGCTTGGGAAAGCCTGATTGTGCCCTTTCTTAACATCTACAAGAGCTGAGAAGCAATTTTTGATTTCCATGAGTAAATGGGTTAGGATCCAAATGTTTATATGGATTGTAGAATTCTTCTCGAGTGAAATAGGCACAAATTGCATGGGGTATGATGCTTACAAATTCTAATAGTGTTTAAGGACTATAAGTATGTAGCAGTACACAAATCGGGCACATGCACTCCGTTGCCATATTGTGTTGCCCATTCTTTAGAATATGTAGTTCAGGTCAACAAATTTGTGGAATTATTTTTGCATGAATGCATTCTGCAGATGTTTTTTATTTTTTTACTTGTTCTTTATGCATATGTAACACAGATGTGATTGATGGATAGATTCACCAGTAAAGCCTAACATTTGACTTTTCAGGAACCTTTTACTAAATGGAAATTTAATTGCACAAATGTGAAATTTTTTTGCTTTTCAATCTTATGTTCCATTTGTGTCGATCTTCACTTATACTTTATTTTCCAGCTTCTACTTGCTGTGGGCACTAAGTTGGAGCATGTGATCATTCAATTGGCTCATGATGTTGCGGAGAAACATGTAGCCATAGAAGGGGACTTAATAGTTAAACCATCGGATGATCACTTTTGGTTCAGACGACCCCATGTGATCCTGTTCTTGATTCATTTCATCCTCTTCCAAAATGCTTTTGAGATTGCATTTTTCTTCTGGATATGGGTAAGCTAATTGCTAATTATTCTGTGCTTTACATGGACTTATTGAGTTGAGATGGACATAATTATACCTCTATAGGTTCAATTTGGCTTTGACTCCTGCATAATGGGACAAGTCAGATACATCGTCCCCAGGCTTATTATTGGGTAGAAGCCATTTACCTTTTTCTTTTTATATTCCTATTATATGGTTGAGAATTAATTTCTATTTTCCAGCAAGCAAGGATTTTGATATATGCATGATATGATAATTCAATTTTTTCACTCTTTTCCTCTTCGTTTAGGGTGATCATTCAAATACTTTGCAGTTACAGCACCCTTCCACTTTACGCCATTGTCACACAGGTTGGCGGAGCTGCTTCTAAATGTAAATTGCATATTCTTCTGCGAAACTATCAATCTTGACCCTTTTTTGTGTTTTTTGTTGTGGCAATGAATTGAAGATGGGAAGTTCTTTCAAGAAAGCAATATTCGAGGAGCATGTGCAAGCTGGCCTTGTTGGTTGGGCAAAGGCGGCGAAGAAAAATAAAGGACTAAGAGGAGCAACAGAAGGATCTAACACGGCAAGCACTCATGAAGGTTCTACTTTGGGAATTCAACTAGTAAGAGCTACGCGCAACGAATCCACTCCTGAAGAGATTCAACCTTCAGCTGATTCTTCTGATATGCGGAAATGATAAGTGGTCTTGCAACATCATTCGAGCCCTCATAGAATCATCCAGTACATGCAGTATATATTTGACCTGAAATTGTACATCATATAGTTCTGTCACTAACTTTTATGAAGATCTGAGTTCATTTTTGTTTTGGCTATTGATCTGATCAGATTATATGTACGTCAAATATACATGCTCCAGATACTAATTATATCGTAAATTGGTTTGAGAATACTCTTGACAATTGCAAACTTCATAAAAAAAAAAAAAAATCCAGCTATAATTTATTTCTTTTTATTTATAACCTGAAAATATATTAAATATAAGAATAAGATTCTGGGATTTTTAATACTCATTGTCTAATTCTAAATTTAAATTATTTATTTATTTTTTTAATATCTAATATTTTTAATTTTAATTTAATCATGTGAAAATTGAACAAATAAAATAAAACTTAGTGGGCCTTTAATTTATAAAGGGTTTTTTTATAGAAATACAGAAAAAGTAAAAAAAAAAAAAAATATTCAAAATTATAATGTAAGAAAAATTTATACAAATATATGGCTTTCTCATTAAATAACTTCAAATTTACGACTTTAAAATCGAGAAGCATGCAGTTCCAAAGAATGTCAACAACTCCATTAAATGCGTCACTTATTTTTTTTTTTAATTCAATAACTGATCCAGAAGTAACAAAAAATAGACCAGAAAAATTAAAAAATATGATAAATTTAACAAAAAAATATCTTGAAATCTAAAAAAATTGGTGATATATATAATTTAATAAACATATAACTAAATTATTCAATTAAATTAAATTGAACTGACCAGGTTGGATTTATTGGATTTAGAATTGAGTTTAGATTAAGTTGATAAAATTGATTCATGTTGGCATTGGGGGCTCATTTTCCATTGGAACGAAATGTTGTTTTTGTTCCTTTCGTAGGCTAGTAGAGTAATTACTGTCTTCTGGGTAAAAAAGGCTATTCAATGAAGTAACTTCGAAGGCTTTATTGATGGATATCGATGATTCTCTCAAAAGAACTCTGTTTCCTGATGTTGTTAACTATGGCATCCTCTAAGAATTAACTCCTGCTTTAGGATGTCAGTATGTTGCATACTTGCATATTTGCCTGTTGAAAACTTGATTGTAGTGCATGTTCCCTTTGAATGATAGTATTCATGACATTATGCTGTTTCCCTGAGCTTATAATGTCTTAACGAGCCTAAATTCGGTTGTTTTAATTCCCTCATTTAAGATCAGTGACGGTTGCTGTTACCTTTTTGTTAACTGTTCAGGGCTAGTTTCTAATGTTACATTAATATTCTTCTGGTCTTGGCGTCGTTTTTAGTTTCTCTAGTTTCAAAAACTAATTTCGAGAGTGCTTCTGTGCTTTGGCCATTTATTCCCTTGTGAAGTGGTGCCTGATTCCTTATTTTATTTTTATTTTTCCCAATTACTCACAGGTGGAATTAAGAGGCACAATTTTAAAAGGACCCACGGTTCCAAGAGTCATAGAGCATTGGGGTCCATTGGTGCTGGAACAACACCTGGCCGTCTATGCAAGGGAAGAAGATGCCTGTTAGAATGGGTCGAACCAAAACAAAGATTAGGAAGCTCAAGATTGTTTAACTTGATAGCGATCTCCGTGTTGTTATTCTCAAAGGTGATATCCCTGGCAAGTCGTGAAATCTTCTACGAATAGCACCAGCTAAGATTGTGGGGAAAAACATACAACAGACAGAACTAGCTCCTGCATATGATGTGTTTCCTTAAAATTTCCTGATAATGTTTTTTAATTTCTGTCACTTTCTTTCTTTCAAGAATGAATCATTAGTTCTATGTAAATGTTTCTTCCCAAATTAAAACGTGTATGCTACATATTTTCTAAGCAACTAAGCCTCGAAGCCTGTGAAAACTCTCTTTTATTGGCACCTGGCTATTAGTCTTCATAATAAATTGCAGACTGGAAAATTCACTTAATAACTTTTACTGGTGGTGGATATTAGGCAATATTACAATTTACACAGAACAAACAAGAGGAAGACTCAAAAAAGTAAACCTCTCACCAAATGTTATACAAAACGAAAAAGAGTACAACCAGAAGTAATGTTCCTAAACCATATCCTTCAGTATCATAACCAGAGCTAATGGTTTGCTGTCTTGAAGAAAAACACATCCCAAGTCTGGGACACACAGTAGAAATCAAGTGTACAAGCACTAACAGTAGAAGAGGAAGCACCATGACCAACGAGAATACAGCTTTTTCGTCGCCTGCTTGAAATAAAGGCAGCACATATTCCATAAGAGACATTAACATAGGACCAAAGACAATCAATCCTAGAACTCCTACCATTACAAATGGCACTACTGGTGATGGCCCTCTATTCCCCATTGTTGTTTGCTCTCTCCTGCTTGGTTATGTTGTTGTTTGCTCTCTCGTGCTTCGTTATGTAGCCAAGCACTGCCTTCTCAAAGATGAAGAGAAAGTAAAGGAGGTGTTTGTTGAAGTTAGAGATTATAATCTGGTTCTTTGCTATTGTTTTGTGCAAGTAGTTTGACCAATGGGAATGTCTTTATATATATATATATAAATATAAAATAAAGGATTATATTCAAGGCCAACCATAACCAACAAATTCAAGAACTAATGAAACAAAAGGCGGTGAACTAAAAGGACACCATGATGCATCCCATTTTAAATATTAACGAATAGAATAGCAATGAAAACGACATTTACTGTTTTCAATATCTTCAGCAAGGCAATGAGCATCCAATAATAATAGAAAAACAAAAACCGAGTAAAATATTTAGGCAGCATCCAATGTTCATATCAAGAAATTATCCAGAAGTATGTTGTCATCGATAACATTTTTATCTCCCAAGAATATCATGCTGTACCTCGATAAACATAGATGCATACAGGAGCATTGTTTCTTTAAAAAGATTGGAATAAGGATGATATTAGGGTTCCGGAAAAGTTCTAATCATCTGCAAGTTAAATATTTGGACAACAGAACTGCAGGTAGATCAAATACAAAACATTTGATCGTACAAAAGAGTACATGGTGAGATACAAAAGACTGGCCAACAGCTATACTAATTGTTTTAATTTACAGAAATAAGATAGCATTCTATCTCCTGCAACTACAGAATTACAACTGTACACCAGCAAAATGAACTGATCATGCAGATCTGCATATGCTAACCTTCCTTCTAAATCTCCATCTAATCACGTACAATACTTGAGATGTTGCTCATAAAAATCAATCAACTGCCACCAAAGAAAGGATAGTAAATATAACAATAATAGTCCTAAAAGACTTGCTTGCAATATTCACTCAAGTTTGAAGTTGGCGAAGGATTAATCAAAATACCAGAAGTGGATTATTAGCCTTGAGAAACCTGTTATCTACCATGACTTCTTTCCCATCGGACCTGTCAAGTAAGAAACCATGTAAAATTATTCAGGCAGATGAAACGTCTAGCAAACAAGAAAACCCAAAATTATAGCTAACAACATAGTCCTTACATAATAATACTGCTCAATGCTCCCACTTCTGAGTCCCCCTTTTACATAAGGAAATGCATACAGATTTTTGGATGTAGGATAGATATGATAAACCTGTCCCTGTCTTTGTGGTGGAATAGGGTTTAATGAATTATATAGATTCAAGGGACATGGTACATAGGCTGATAGGGGGTCCATCGTTGCTGAATTTCTAGCTTGCAGCCAGAAACAAAGATGAGAACAAAATGCTGCTGAAAGTTTCCAGCATCAGTGTCTAAAGGTACTCAGGCTTCTTTGAAAGAAAGGCTATTTATGTGGGGAGCAATGGAGCAATTGTACACAAGGGTTTAATGAAATTTGAAAGAATATCAAACCAAAATATCCAGCAATTACTAGCATCACCTCTCCCTGAAAAGGAGGTGATCTAAAAGCAAGTTCCAGCAACAATGTACTATGTACATGGTTGATCAATGGAATAAATTCTCCATCCATTATTTTATTGCCTTCTAGCTTAGGCATCAATTTTCTCCTCAAATTTTATATCTATTTGATCCTCTAACAATAATTTGATACAACCAAGGACTTGAGCAATGAAATAAAAATTAAAAAAATTAACAATAAATGTGCTCTAAAGCGTTTTCTAGGCTTCTTTGTATGGCTATTTATGAGGGAAATGGAAAATTCTAACTACCAATAGGGTTTCAAGGTGTAATGATACAATGTAAATTGGAAGTGAATATTGTAACAGCATAGGAAATTTGGAGGCTGTAAAAAAATTAACCAAACTACAAAAGAAGGCTGTATTTATGAACATGTGACACTATTTGAGAAAGAAACGATTAAGGCTTATATAGAAACTAGCAAGCATATATGGATGAAACAGGGATGAATTTATCATAAAATAGTACAGTGATGCTAAAGACGAGAAACACAAAAGGGCAGAAAACAAAAAATAGGCAAGCATGCAACTTCAAGTCTCCAACCAAAATACATGTAATGCCATTGTCAACAATTAAAATCCAAATATACAATAGTAATACTTTATCAAAAAAACATTACAGTGATGCTAAAAAATAGAGTACAGAAATAAGAATAAAAATGCATGAAAGACAAGATAGAGATAAGGGGTGAATAAAAGATAGGCAATCATGCAACTTAATGTTTCCAACCAAATACTTGTATTGCCATTATAAAATCCAAAAATATAATAATAAGATCACAGAGGTCTGTAAAGACTTCACTTCTTTTCTTTTCCCTAGAGGATTAGCCCCCCTACATAAAATAAATTATTGACTCAAAAGGATTCATTTGGAGCCAAAGATAACAATTGTAGAATAGCAACTTCTACAAGACTTTAAACTTCCCACAACAGATGCTATCTAGAAAAACAGAGTTATAGACCCCAAAAGTGTGGTGTCATATTCTAGATATTTAGGACTGCATGACTCTTTATCATATGGATTGAGGATGGTGGCCTTAAAAAAACACTGGCAAGAAAGATCCTTAAAATATATAGCTGGCCATAAGCATAAGCATATGCAAATACTCCACATTTATTGATTGCCTAAATACAGGAGAAGAACTCTAACTAATCTCAACCTGTTGGAGCAGTAGAAATAACAGAAGCCTAAATTTCTAGTGTAGAAGACTTCCTCAATTGTAGGCTCTAGGGAGGGTCCACTGCAGAACAGAGAATTATGACCAATAAGACAGACTAGAAGTTGGGAGTTAAGATGACGCACCTCAATGCCACGAAGGTTACTAGCACATCTTGAACATTATCCATTACAGAAGCTGAAAAGCCTATTGGCTTGAGGATCTTGATGATAGTTATAGAATTTTCACCCTGTGGCTTGTAAGTTGAATTTGTCCCTGCTAAACTGCTATATTGAATCCCTAGTTGTGGAGTTGCCTCGTCAGAGCCAACAGAGATATTCAATGGTGAAGGTTGTAAGTAAAATGATGAATTTTGTAAGCAAACTGATTCACACATAGACAAGTCCTTTTTAAACCTCTTCACAGAACCAGACTTCCTTCTCTTAGCACCAGTACGACAACCATTCTGAACAGGATCCACATAATCAACCATGGGAAGCCCATTTGCAGAACCTTCAGCTCTTGAAGCATTACCTTCTTGGAAATGTATTGCTAGATTATCTGCATTCACATCATTGGTAGAAATTGTTCCTCTCAGCTCACTAAGCTTTGGATCATATTCATTATCCTCTTTCTTGTCAAAAGTTTGTTTATTGTAGCCATTCTCATCAACTTTCTTGGCTGTTTTGACATTGCTAAAATCTCCATTGTTCTGTCCTTCATGACCAGAACCCACAGGTAGATTGGCAAGGCTCGAGTGATACAGAGAAGATAAAGATAAAGGTTTATCAACAACACTTATTTCAACACTAGGTATGTTATAGCCAGCCGAGGAACATTGCTGCTTCTTCTTGGGCTGAGTATGAGGACCCCCATACTTACGTTTCCTCTTTCGTGAAGATTTACCGGACCGCAAGCTTGAAACCAGGGGCAAACGGATAAAAAAGGGGGGCCAATTGTGAGTAAATAAGCAACTTTAGGTTATAAACTTTACACTTCATTTTGGTTACTAACAAAGTCCAGGCAAATAGGAAAAGAAGCGGAATTCACCTCTCCTCAAATGCATCAATAACATCAGAACATGACTGCAAATTCTCCAAGGGCTCCCAGGTGTTGGCTGTTTCTGGCCAGCCTCGCCTAAAAAACAAATAATATATATATATATATATATATATATATATATAGTCAAGAAATTACAAAGAATATTAACACCAAATTAGAAAACTAAATTTTCTTTAAAGAAAAACTAATTTTCTACTTACCATTTTATAAGATACTGGAGCTGACCCTATTTTTGTGCAATATTTGAGGAGTGATTTGCATTATCATCAAATAATAGCAGAGGAAATTCAATTAGAACCATCCAAACAATTAATAATAACAAAAATAAGATTATCCCCCCCAAAAAAACCTATCCTATTCACTTTCATTCTGCAATTAAAAACCCATAGATTTGAAGATTTTAAGAGAGGGGTTAATAATATTTAGAGACATAAAGAGAATGCAACAATGGGGAAAATATACAAAAATATACCTTTCGGACCCGTTTACGGCGAATAGCCTCAATTTCGAAGAAACCTTCAGCGAGTTTAGGCCGCTCTTCTTCTCCTTTCCCTTCCTCTTCACCATCCTCTTCTTCTTCTTCCCCTTCCTCTCCTTCACCTTCATCTCGATTCTCTCCATTATTACCATCATCAAGTTCGTATTTTTCTCTTTCTTTCTCTTTATTTTCCTCAGCAGTAGCATTCCCTCCTTCAACGAGAAACTCCACCATGTTGCTGTTGTTGTTGTTACCATCGTCCATGGCATCGCTTAACGGCTCCATATTGGCGCTTGCGGCTGCCTTCCTCTTCCCCTTCATATATATATATATATTTAGAAATATCGGGGGTCTTGGATTACAAAAAAAGATTTAAAGTAACAAAGTGTTTGTTAATTTTAGAATTGGTGAAGGAAGAGAGAGCGAGGCAGTGAAAAGAGAAGAAGATTGGGTACTGAGTCTGTGTACGGATTCCCAGGTCACGCCATATGTGACTTCGGCAGCGAACAAGAAACACCTCCTTTTTAAGGTTTTTCTTTTTTGTTCATTTTTTAAGCCAAGTTTTTTTTTTTTTTTTTTAATATAAATCAATTCCTATATTTAATTATAATTTTTTTTACCCTATCATGTCAGGAGTTCTTCTAGCATTTTAACTTATACCCTTAATTTATGTAAAATTAAAAATTAATTGAATAAAAAAATTTACTTATCAGTTAGATGAAAATAATTTTTGTTAAAATATATATTTTATAACCAATAACATAAAAAAAAAATGGTTACTTTGTTAGAAAAATCTATATGTAAATAATATAAATTTAATGATGAGCTAAATAAAGGATTTTTTTAAGAATTATATATGTAGTGCCCGTTTGGCACAGCTTATGGAGAGGGAGAGGAAAAAGCAGCTTTTTTAGGTGAGAAGCTGATTTTAACTCAGTTTCTAGTGTTTGGTAAATATCAAAATTAATAAAACCAATTATCTAGATAGCTAAAATTCAGCTTTTTGGATAAGTTGAAAATTGGAGCTTTTCAGGAAAGCTGAATTTTAGATTAAACGCGTAGCTAATTTTAAAAAATTAATAGATAAAAATACCCTTATGAGTTTATAAGCAATTTTTAAATTGTATTTTACCAAACACAAACATATAACTAATTACTTTTAGAAATATCACTTTTAGAAAAATAATTTTTCTCCATAAAAAAAGCTATTTTCATAAGCTGTGCCAAACTGGGCCGTAGTCTTTGTTAAATTAGTTTGTGCTTTTATTCTTACTAATTGCTAATTATTAAGTAGATTATATTTATGTTGCTATTAAACTTTCTCTAAAAAAAATGAGGTAGATTATTTTAAGATAGTCCATTCATAAAAATTATCTTATACATATTTAAAAAGTTGCATTGGAACTGAGGTAAGAATCAAAGAGGAAGTGTAAGAATCAAAGAGGAAGTGGAAGAGTTATATAGTTTGAAATTTTGGATATGTGAATTCAAATGCCAAAATTTGAAAGGAAAATTTATTAAATTCAAATACTAAAAGGAGTTGAAAATTGAAATACCTATCCTTTGCAAAAACACCCCCATTTTCTGACTTTCATACAAGTATAAAATTTGAATACAATTTTTTTGGATTGAAATATAAAGGGTTTTTGAATCATCTATTTTCGAATAAAAAAGAGCGTATTAAATTGTTAATTTCAAATGAAAAAATGAAATTATTTGGTATCTAATTGAAAATGTATTTTTAATTCCAAATGAAAACTTAAACCAGTAAAAAGTGCAGTTTCCCAAATTTGCCAAATTTTGCCTTTGGTACTTGAAAAAATGGAAAATGCTTAATTCAAAAATTTTGTTCCTATGCACAAGTATTCTCTAAAATTCTGAACTAGAATACAGAAGTAGACATTTCAGTTGCTGGAGAAAGAAAAATGAAGAAATAAATACAGATGAAATACAAGTGCCTCAGGAAAGTTAGCTAGCTCTTCATGATCATCAATCCAATTTCTAAGTAATGTAGCTTATTAAACTAAATACTGCTGCAACTGTTTGGTCCTTTTCTTATTCTTTAGTTTTCGAAACGCACTTGACTCTATTTGCCTAATTCTCTCTCTGCTCACACCCAATATCTCCCCAATCTCTTGCAATGTTCTCATCCTTCTGTCTTCCAACCCAAATCTCCATCTGATAACTTGATTCTCCCGTGGACTCAGACTGTCCAGCACCTTCTCCAAGTCCTGCTTCATAAACTGCTTCATCAACAAATCTTCTGCTGTTTCTGCATCAGGATCTGCCATTACTTCCTGCAAATACGACGAATGAACTGTTAAGCAAAACTAATAAATTCCAAGTTGCAATTAAAGTTCTGAAGCCAAAAGTGTACAATGAAAGGTAATAAGACAGACCGAAGGTTTAAGATCCATGTTAAGTCCAATCTTCTGGTCAAGAGATCTTGGAGCTTTTGGAGTTAGCAGAACAGAACTAAGCCTCTTCATTGAAAGACCAGTTGCCTCTGCAACTTCTTCATCATCAGGATCTCTTCCATTTTCACTATATAATTGCTTTCTAGCCTCCTTAACTCTGTAAGTTGCCTCCACCATGTGAAACTGTAAATCCAGAAGATTGCATATAAGAAGGTCCAGACATGATGCATTTAGTACAATGATCACTTCATGGCTTATGATGTTTTACTGGCAATAAACTCAAAAGTCATCCATGCATTTTCAAATGACAATAACAGAAGAAATTTTAATTTAGTCAGAGATATATATAAAAAAAAAAAGGATATTGAAGAAAAAATTACCGGTAACCGTATCGTCCTAGATTGATCAGAAAGAGACTTGCGGACTGCCTGTTTGATCCACCAATGAGCATAAGTTGAAAACTTAAAACCCTTTGAAGCATCAAACTTCTCTGCACCTCTTACAAGGCCTCGACACCCTTCCTGTGAGTCAAAAAGTAAATCTCAGATATCACAAGTATAAAATCCAACAGAGTTTAATTAAAGGTTTTTCTTTTTTTTTTCCCCTCCCTTTCCTAAGAACATCTCCAAAGGGCTCTTTATATGCTCCAAACTCTCTATAATAAAAGAGTCAACACAAGAAAATAAGAGTCTAATAGACTCTTTATTATTTAAATTTAAAATAGAGAGTGAATTTGACTCTCCATATTTAGAGAGTCAATTTCACCCTCTACTTTAAATTTAATTAATAAATTATAATTAAATTTTACAACTTTCTACGCATGCTATTTATTAATTCTCTCAACTATTTAATTAAAGAGTTCATTGATTTTTAAAAAAAAAATTACATTCTTCATATTTAAAAATTAGTTAAGATGCTCTTTATTTATGTAAAATATGCTCTTTAAAATAAAAGGCATCATTGGAGATACTCTAGTGAACTTATATTTTAAAGACATCTCAACTTGTCTGGCTGCAAAAAGAACTGTACATACCTGGACAAGATCTTGAAGATGCATCCCAGCTCCTTGGTAATTTTTAGCAATTGAAATAACTAGCCGTATGTTGGATTTTATCATTTTGTCTTTGCAAAATATACCATAATTTATGCGTTTCCTTAAAGTTTTCTGATCTACTCCAGCAGCAGCAGCCCACTGTTGAAAAGTGGGCTGACCTCCATAACGCTCTGTAAGCTCCTCCTGTAGCCTTTCAAGTTTCAACAAGTCCTGAATTATTACATTACAAAAAGACAGAGATATTAGAAATCTTATAACATTGAATGGAAAATTAAGATTAAAACAAATATGAAAAACTGACTTCTAAATTCTAATATACAAAAACAACCTTCTTTTGCTTGCTCTAATACAAAGGGAAATCTCTATTTTATGACTGATTGTGCAAATTACCAACATTAAGATTCTTGCCACAAGTTATATAATATGATCTTTGTTACAACTGTAAGAACAAATTTTCCAATAAAACTATTATGAAAGCAGGAATTATGAAGCTTCCCACAAAAAAAAAATAAAAAAAAAAAAATAAAAAAAGGCAAAAGTTTTCCATTGTGAAAACCTTACCATCTAAAGAAGCATTAAAGAAAAACTAATATCCTCGCTGTTGAGCACATCTAGAATGTGTTACCTCTGCTAAACGTTTCTTTTAACCTTTCACTGACATCAGCCAATGGGATACAGTCTTTAAACCTTCAGACGTAATCCAATTGTATTGATGAGTTTATACGATCATGATAGGCGAGCACATAAATTCAAAATATTCATGAAGGATAAGCTCAAAATATTCATGAAGGATTTCATTTAAAAAAATTATTTTTGGTGGCTGCCATCTATGTCTACCTCTATTCTAAGAGGAAAAAGGGAAGAAGAACATGTTTCCTTCAGTAACAATAGA
Organism: Aleurites moluccanus; assembly: GCA_948193065.1. Taxonomy (NCBI): domain Eukaryota; kingdom Viridiplantae; phylum Streptophyta; class Magnoliopsida; order Malpighiales; family Euphorbiaceae; genus Aleurites; species Aleurites moluccanus. The sequence continues at coordinate 12,781 of CANXYC010340327.1, read as the reverse complement.
TTAACAATTTGTAAACACACCTGTATTCCTTCAGACAATTCCAATTCTTCACTAGCAGTGAGAAGCCTGGAAGTGCTCGTCGTTCCTCTTAAGTAATGCAATGGATCAGAGTAGTCCACTTCCTGTAAAGAACTACGCTTTTTCTTGCTGGTAGAACCGGACTTCAAGGACGTGATATTTGCAGCAGCCTTCTCAGCTGCTCTTACTCGTCTGGCTTTTCTTTCAGTTTGCCGTCTCGATCTCACAGCTATACCCTCAGAAAGCTGTTTCTGCAAAAGTTCAAGCTCTGCATGAGTTGGCTCCAAATAATTGGATTCTTTGATGGGACATTGCATAGAATATTCTTCTCTTGGTCCAGTTTCAGCTATCATAGAATCTCCTATTATACGAGCTCGTTCTGTTTCTGTGAACTGAGGCCATCTAGATGAGAAGGCATCAGCTGTGGAAGGAATGGCAACCGTACTTTCTGCTTCTGATGAAGGGAAACTTTTAACCAAAATGACTGCATCCTTTGCAACCTTTACAGCAGCTCTTGCAAGAGCAACTGCTTCAGCAGCTGCTGCAGCAATTACAGCCTCATCGCTTGTAATAAGTGTTTCTTTAGCCAAAGTTGATCCAAAGGTTGCCTGCACAAATATCTGAAAACAATGAACTACAACAACCCTATCATACCTTCATCAATGAATTTAAGTCAGAAACAAATGTGCACATCAAATATATAGAATATCTAGTCTATCTAGAGAAATTTCCAAAAGTAGGGCATGATATTTTGTCCAGGATAAACTGAAAAAAAAAAAAGATAAAAGTAAAGGCAGTTTGAAATCATACTAAGGATATGAATCATAAAAAAAAATAAAAAATAAAAATAAAAATAGCAATGATTCAGTTAGCAACAAGAAAGCGAAGATTCGGTGACCTCACTGTTAGTCAGATGATCAAGGGGTTAAGTTTGAGTATAGATATCAAGTCTAAATGATTGAAGATCCCTTTACTTAAACAAAATGAAAACTTATGCAATGGTGAACAAAAAGATGCCACTCCATTGTTTAGAAGCCCATCACAATCACCCTATATAATGGATGATTAATACATATTTATCATGGAAGAGAAAATGATGAGCGAGCACTAACAAATGTTCCACAAATTTTTATCCGTAAAAGATTAAGCCTTTATTTACATTAAATCCATAGAGAACAAGTCTCACCTCTTTGGGAGGACCAATTGCCCCTACATATGTCCACGGACTGTTTGCAGCAACTGAATCTGAATGAGCTTCAAAAGAAGATAATCTCAACTTCTCCAGATCAAGAACTGCAGTGGATGTTGATGGTGATGTGGTGGACAAAATGCATTGTGCTCGGAAACAGACTGTCTCCCTACTCTTTGCTGCTGATTTTAACAAAGCAATCAAAGTAAAGATAATGCTCATGAGATGCGAAACTCAGCATTCTAAAGAACATCAAAACTAACAAAGTTTCAGCTGTTACTGGACTCCGTTCAATGATTATATCCTCATTGCCAATTATTTGAAAATTTTACTTCATTGAATAGATTTAAAAGCAGCTCTGCATATCAGTCTTCCACATATAATAGCAATGAAACTATAAAAGGGATGTGGATGCAAACAAGTGCTTGGGTGCCTAAACCACAATACCAAATGCAGGTTCTTCAACAATTGGAAATATCACTCAGTTAAACTGAATTTTGGATTTTCCATCAAGTAAGGTAAACTTAACAAACCATAACTCTCCCAATCTACCAGCTACAACCACCCTAAATTTTTAACAAGGTGCATAATGCCACCCAACAATAAACATAACCAAAATATACAGATCTCTATTCTTATTAAAACAGATTTTCCATCAAGTAAGGTAAACTTAACAAACCATAACTCTCCCAATCTACCAGCTACAACCACCCTAAATTTTTAACAAGGTGCATAATGCCACCCAACAATAAACATAACCAAAACATACAGATCTCTATTCTTATTAAAACAAGTAAGTCTGCAGCTAAAGGACAGAACACCACTTCAGTTCCGGTGAAAGAAAGCATTTTATGATGGGATATCATACAAAAAAACACAGGTAAAATCCCAGTTCTCATTGAGAGCAAGACGCCCAGAGTTAATGGCACTTAAATATAAAAAGCAAAAAGACTCATTTTCGTTCTGGTTGAAACAAAAATACTTGAGATTCAGAGATTGGATGCCAATAAAAAGAACACAAAAACCGAAACAAACCTAGTTCAATTATGGTCAAAACAAAGGCATTTGTGATAGAAAATCCAAAAGAAGGGAAAAAAAAAACCGACAACCAAAACATACCCACTTCAATTCTAATTAAAATATAGCAATAGTGAGGAAATAATGGAAAATTGCAAGAGAGAGAGAGAGAGTAACTCACGAGATTGGCTAAAGTTAGAATTTTGAAGATAGTGAATCCTGAAATGGATAGAGAAAGTATCTGGCTGGCACTTAAACTGCGGCAGTAAACAAGACATCCTCCACTTCTTCTGTAACTAATAGTGTTCGTTTCTTTTTCATTCAATTCACTCTTTAATCTCTAAAATCCATAAAAGGGCCATATCAATTATCATGGAAGAAATTCAAAGTTCGAAACTTTAAGGACTTTACACAGAAGAGAGAGGTAGAGGCGGAGAAAGGCCGTGCTAATTGTTGGTGTTATGATAATATAAACGGATAAGGGGAGCAAGGCTTGCCTGCCCGAGGATGAGACAGACAACCAGCCTCTTCTTTTTATATTTTGGAAAGAAAATTAACACTGGAGTCTGAGCTTTTTTCTTAAAAATAACAAAAAAAAAAAAAAAAATTACCATTTTATAACAAAATCTATTATTATTATCGATTTATACAAACATCTAATATCTGCCTGCATTGTCTGACTCAGCACATTCAATACATGCATTGTCTGACACAGCGCATTTAAGACCCGCGCTGTTTAACACAGCACCCAGCTATATTTTAATTTTTTTTATTTTTTTTAAATTAATATTTTTTTAATTTTTTATTAAATTAATTTAAAAATACAGGTCTTCAATTTTTTAAAACGCTTCATATTTAATTAAAATATTCTAAATAAAAACTTAAAATGTTACACAAAATAATATTAATAAAATGAAAATAACTTTTTAATATTTCTAAGTTAATATTAAAAAATTTAAACAACAATCAATCACAAAATAAAAATAATAATATAAAAAAAAATAATAACTTACTGATTATGCGGTTAAACGAAAAATATTTGGAGAGTTGAAAAATTAAAAAGTCTAAATCTAACAAAATATTATTATAAATAATTAATTTATAAATTGATAAAAAAATAACACTAACAAATTTAATATTATGTGTGTAAATTATTAATTTTAACTAAACTTTTTAAAATAAATAATTTAACAATTAAAATATAATACATCAAAATATTTATTTTTAAAATTTAATTATTTAATTAAATAAATTTAATACTATCATGATTTTAATAAAAATACTATTAACTAGTTTTAGGTATTAATTTAAAAAAAATACTTACAGATATTGTGCTAACTAGAATAAAAAAAAAATTGGAGGCCTATACTTTAAAATTAATTTAATAAAAAATTAAAAAAATAAATTAAAAAATAAAAATATTGCACAGTTAATTAAAATGCAGGCCTTCAATTTTTTAAAATGCTTCACATTTAATTAAAATACTTTAAATATTAACTTAAAATGTTACGCAAAATAATATTAATAAAATGAGAATAACTTTTTAACATTTCTAAGTTAATATTAAAAAGTTTAAACAACAATCAATCACAAAAAAAAAAAATAATAATGTAGAAAAAAAATAGTAACTTACTGATTGTGCGGTTAAACAAAAAATATTTGGAGAGTTAAAAAATTAAAGAGTCTAAATCTAACCAAATATTATCATAAATAAGTAATGTACAAATTGATAAAAAAAATAACAACACTAACAAATTTAATATTATGTGTGTAAATTATTAATTTTAACTAAACTTTCTAAAATAAATAATTTAACAATAAAAATATAATACATCAAAAATATTTATTTTTAAAATTTAATTATTTAATACTATTGTAATTTTAATAAAAATACTATTAACTAGTTTTAGGTATTAATTTAAAAAAAAAAATTACTTACAGATATTGTGCTAACTGGAACAAAAAAAATTGGAGGCCTGCACTTTTAAATTAATTTAATAAAAAATTAAAAAAATATTAATTTAAAAAAAATAAAAAAAAAATAAAAAATAAAAATATAGCACAGTTAATTAAAATGAAGGCCTTCAATTTTTTAAAATGTTTCACATTTAATTAAAATATTTTAAATATTAACTTAAAATGTTACGCAAAATAATATTAATAAAATGAGAACAATTTTTAACATTTCTAAATTAATATTAAAAAGTTTAAACAACAATTAATTACAAAATAAAAAAAAATAATGTAGAAAAAAAATAATAACTTACTGATTGTGCGGTTAAACGAAAAATATTTGGGGAGTTGAAAAATTAAAGAGTCTAAATCTAACCAAATATTATTATAAATAATTAATTTACAAATTGATAAAAAAAATAACAACACTAACAAATTTAATATTATTTGTGTAAATTATTAATTTTAACTAAACTGTCTAAAATAAATAATTTAACAATAAAAATATAATACATCAAAAATATTTATTTTTAAAATTTAATTATTTCATTAAATAAATTTAATACTATTATGATTTTAATAAAAATACTATTAACTACTTTTATGTATTAATTTTTAAAAAAATTACTTATAAATATTGTGATAACTGGAATAAAAAAAATTGGAAGCATGTACTTTTAAATTAATTTAATAAAAAATTAAAAAAATATTAATTTAAAAAAAATAAAATAAAAAATAAAAATATAGCGCAATTCTTGAATACACTGCATCAGTAGCGCGAATTTTGGATGCGCTGTGTCAGACAGTGTGGCCCTGCATCAGACAGAGCGGATATTAGATATACTGTATCAGATAGTACGGGCCCTACGTTAGACAGCGTGGATATCGAATACGCGATTGGTATAAACCGATAATGATAATAGATTTTGTTATAAAATGATAATTTTTTTTTTTGTTATTTAAAAAAAAAAAGCTCACAAATTCTCCACCGCTCAATAAGCTACAAGAGAAGCCACTAGATCTTAGCTTACATAAAAGCTTCAGGAAATTTATATTGTGGAGGTTGATTCAAGTATTTTTTTATTTTAATATATAAAAGTATTAATTTTAGTTCAGTCTTTTATAAATAATATTCATTTATTTTTAAATAAAAACTGGGATATAAATAGTTAAAATATATAGGAAAAAAAAAATTATTTCTGATTTTATGATAAATTTAACAATAAATAATGAACTTGACTTGAGAGAAATTAAGTGTTTTTTTTTTTTTTTTGAAGTGATGTATTTTTTATAGCTTGATACTCTATGGATAAGTTGCAGTTGATTTTGTCATAAATTGTAACAATTGACTGTTTAGTTTTGACTATTAACTCCTTTTTATTAAAAAAAAAAACAAAATCTTAGCTTACAACAAAATATATATACTAAGAAAATTAAAATTAAAATTAACAGAAAAATAAGATTTTTTCCTTATCATCCTTTTGTTTTATAATAAACAAATAAATTGAAATTAATTAATTGTATGTTTTACATTAGCAAAATTTTCTTTGGTTCAAAAGAGTGCTTACGTATGAGAATTGAGAACAAGAGATGGACAAATATAACTCTGAAACAAAATTGTTGAAAATTTATAGAGAAAGAAAACCAATTCCACACTTCAAAATTAAATAAAGCCAAAAACCAACAATCATTTTTTAGAAGCAACAAATGTTTACAGATTTTCCCATTTTCTCAATATATATATTTTTTCCACAATTTTAGGTTTCTTATAACATTCGATTTCTGTTAATAAATACTAGGAGTAATTAATACTAATAAAATTATATAAATTTTTTAAAAATAAATTCAATTTCTCTAATAACTGATGGCTGATTAAGAAATAAAAATTCAGATAATATTAAATAAATAAATTTAAAAGTGAAATTCTAATATATCATTTGAAATGATGATAATAATTGTAATGAAATATAACTTTATTAATTTTTTTTTTAATTTAATTTAATTTATTTATAATATCTATTTTATAATTATATTTTTTTTCTGAAATAAATATCATTAATAAATACTTTTATGACACTTCGCTAGAAACTCGAAATAAATTAAATAAAATAAAAAAAATTTTAATATATTATTTTGAATTGTATTGAGTGTGATTAAATGTCTATCACTCAAAATCTTTAGGTTATATTTGGATTGAGTATATTTAAAATCCATATAATGTATTTAAATTTATAGAATTAAAAATCTTAAAATGTAAAATCAATGGAGTTAAAATAAATTTCATTATTTGGTAATAAAATAAAAACCTTAGATTATAATTTAAATTTCATAAATTTTAAAAGTAAATTACTAATTTATTCTATATTTTTAATGGATTTCCTAACTTTAATTAATATATTTTTATAGCAATGAAAAATTCTTCATTACCATGAAGGAGCTCTTTATGTTTCTATACTTTTCTATGTTTCTATTATTCTTTTTAAAATTAAAATATGTGAATTGAGAAAAATATTATTCAAATAGAATAAATTAGTTCAAATAAATAATAATAATTTTAAATGTAAATATATTTATTAAATAATTATAATAAAAGAAGTTCAAATATTTATAATTAAATATTATATTATATTTTAATATAAAATTAATAATAATCTTTTATAAATTATAACTATATAGAAAAATAATTTTAAAATATTTATTTAATATTAAATTCCCTCGCCTATCTAAAATGATGAAATTAACAAAAATTCACCTCTTAAATGAAAATTTAAATCCCTAAAAAAATGAACAATTATAAAATATGAGAAATTCTTCAAAATTTATAAATTTCACCCTATTTTTATCACTCAAATGATAAATTTTGATGAAATTCATGAGTTTGATGAATTCCATCACTCAAAATTTCTTTGGATTCAAATAGTCTTATTTTTATTTTTTATTTTTTTATAAAACTCATTTTTAATAAATTTATTTAATTTTATTTCTATTAATTACTCCTAAGAGGGCTGGACGACAAAAATCCTACAACATGATACGTTCCTGTTCCCAGAAGAGACAACGAAACTTGTTTCTCATGCAAACGCTTACTCACCATCTCATAACCTTACGTGTCAAATCCCTAAACCACCCCCTTTTCTTTAAAACTCTACTTCCCTATCGATGTAATCACTTAGCCTTTTCTCTCTCGTTTATCAAATTTATCATCAATGGCTGAACGTTCACAGCCACACCAGGTTCAAGTCCACCCACAACTCCGCTATGATGCTGCCTACAAGGATCAACAACAAGGTCCATCAGCCTCTAAGGTGTTAGCTGTGATCACCCTTCTTCCCGTCGGCGGTGGGCTTCTTGCACTTTCAGGTATAACCCTAGTAGGTACACTCATCGGCCTGGCCATCACCACCCCTCTTTTTTTCATTTTTAGCCCTGTTCTTGTTCCGGCCTCCTTTGTTCTTGGCCTTGCTGTGATAGCATTTCTGGCTTCTGGGGCTATGGGGATAACAGGGCTGACTTCGCTTTCATGGGTTTTCAAGTACGTCCGGGAGGCCATTCGGACCCTGCCGGAGCAGCTGGATCAGGCAAAGAGACGCATGCAAGATATGGCTGGTTATGTGGGACAGAAGACTAAGGAAATGGGACAAGAAATCCAGAAGAAGACACATGAAGGGAAATGAACCAAATGACAGAGGAATGTTGTTGGTTTATAATTTTTTTTTTTTTTTTTAACAGAGAGCTGGGTTTCTAAGGAGCTGGGTTTCCAAGGGGTATTTTTGTAGAGGGGTCTTGTTATAAGGTAGATGAGTTGGTTCATGGGCTCTCCTTTGTCGCATGTGTCTTTTTATTGTCTTTTGGGTTCAATTTTTTTATTTTCAATGTATTAATCTTGTATGTTTCATCATTTTCCCCCCCTCACTGACCCATATCCACACCCACCATGATTCTCTTATATTAGGAGTTCATTGTTCAGTTTATCCTTGCAGTTAAGTAAAATAAATAAAGAAAAGAAATGAACTAATCCTAGTTTGCCACTATTCCTTCCTTTATATTTTAAAGGCAGTAGTTCGAGCTAAGACATACTTCTTATTAAAGTGAGATATAAAAACAAACAAAAATAAATAAATATTAAACAAACTATATTTTACAAAATTGAGGCCAATTGAAGCAAAAATAAAAAAAATTAGTCCTAAAATGAGAGGTGATGTTTGTAAATATTGAAACAGGCAAAGGAAAAACCTGATGTTTTCATCATTGAGAAATATGATCAGGTTGAGCTAATACGCCTTCAGTGTCTACCATGGATCGAGGCTCCGCAACTGACTTGGAATTATTGGGTATCCAAAATGTAAGAACAGTGGATGCAGCGACAAACATGGCCCGACGAGGAGCCCATTTCAAGCACGATGATATGCCGATGTGGCTGTTCCAGCATGCCACCTGCAGAAATAGGCCATATTGATTAGCATTTGCATCATTGAAATCATTGTTGAATACCACTTGAATCCAGTACAGGTCATATTCCATTATTTCCATTTTCATAACAAGCATGTGAAGATAATTCAATCTATGTTTTTTCTTTGAAAAAAAAATAGCTTTAATAGAGAAGGATGGAGATTTATTATGGAACAAAGTTATGGCATATTTCAATTTTTGTCAATAGAGGTTCTGAACAGCCACATTTCTGTTTTCTTGTTAAGAAAATGAAAAACATTAAGACATGGTTGATTTATATAATTGAATTTTAAGAAATGCAAAAAAGAAAAGATAGACATAATTGATACCTCATTTCGCATGTTGATATTCCAGGCGTGCAAGGTTCCATCTCCTGAGCCTAGAATAAAGAAAAAGCAAAGGTTTCATATTTCATGAGGAATACATCAATAGACTATTAAAAGTTGCATCTGAATAGAATGCTAATCAAACTCGCAAAAAAAAATTGCAGTTTATCATATGATAAAACCACCATAAGTCATCTTATTATTAACCAATAAGCAGAAAACAGATTGCACTGCAAATATGTTTCTCTTGTGGTTAGATTTAGCTGTTTAACATTCAATGAGAGAAACGTTAAATCTTGAAACTCTTAGCTCACAAATGCTTAAAACTACTAAGAGAAAATGACGCAACTGCAGCAAGCTAGCAACAATAACTACTCGTGGTTATAAATAAGACCTTCATTAAAAGATAGATCATTACATGTTAGCACCTAAGATCCACCGCTTTATATTCTACAAGTTAATAAAGTGTTGTGCTTTAAATCGTGTGAAAAATATTAGATTTGTGCGTGAGGCACTAGAAGATTGCTCATCTGTAGAGGCATCAGGTTCGCAATTTAATAGCATTAGGATCCATCTGTCATTCTTGTCCTATCTTTGAACTTCAGAAATTGTTGAATCAGGGAATAGCTGCATCATATTCAATTGCACACCCATAATTGTCTCAAGCAATGATATCAATATAGTTTAGGCATACATCAACTGAACATGTAATTCATAAAATAAAACATTGCCACATACATCATCTATATCAATGATTGTCCTCACGTGGTCAGGCATTGTTTAAGTCTCTTTTGAAACTAAGTAGTTCACTTACAATGATCAACTTAAACAATTCAAATCTTTCATGACTAAGATCATGAGTGCAAATAGTAATTTGACAAAAGATTTCCTAATTATTGATCAACTTAAAGACATATAAGGTTCAGCATACAAAAGTAGGGCTGCAGGGCACAGAACTGAAGCACATAAAGGATCAAAACATAATTCATCACACTATGCAATTCAACTCATCATAAATGTGAATTTGCTTTGATGTGTAAATCAATCTGATTGATGACAATGGCATTGATAACAAATACAATTTCAATTTTCCATAGATACAAAGGAAATGGAAACAGAGGGGAATTTGGCCATTAACAACATTCTATTTCAGGTAAATTGACAAAAAATTGGATACCTGACACCACATACTGGCCATCTGGGGTAAAAGTTGCCTCTATAGTAGTATTTGGTGATGGTTCCAAGCTGAACCCGCATCGCTACACATGGGAAAGTGTAAAACTAGTCACTTAATGCTTGCAATTATGCATCAATAATACTCTCGCTAATACATTGGATAGGCTGTAAAAACAAACACACATGTCACACATATTTAGAACCATTATACTAAAAAGAACACTATTTTTAAGAACCCAAAACTGAAAATCCAGCTTTTGAAACTAGCCTTCTCTCCTCCATATGCATCGAGAACATATATGTTGTTACTTGTGGTTGTCAAGAGCATTGATTTGCCATCATTGCTGAATTTAATATCACAAACCTCAGCTGTGTCTCCACCAACTAAAAAGGTATCAAAGGGGCCCTACAATTGGAGTTATAAGTCAAAACTTAAAACTGATAAATAATAATGCAAATTCCAAGTCAGTGCTTTATAGGTAAGAACCTTGTCATAGGAACGTGAATCAAATAATTTTATAGCACCCCCATCCATTGCCACCGCAAAGACAAGACCTTGCTGGTCATATGCAACTGTAGGTCTACCACGTAGATGCAAAATTCCCTGAAAACTATAACAGTAAGCATAAATCACAATCATGTGCAAGTACAGGCAACTGTTACTGAAAATACATAGTAGAGATTGCAAACATGTGTCCTCTCAGCTGCTATTGATAGTGAAGCCCATTTGAAACAACTTTTGTTATTATAATTAAACTTCACAAGAAAAGTTCATGATAAATTAGAAACCAACCTGGCAAGCATTTACACGAAGATCCCATATTCTAACACTGTGGTCGAGAGAAGCAGACATGAAACTATCATTGATTGGAGACATGCAAAGGGAAACAACTCTACAACAGCAAACATAATGAAAACCGTAAATATTGCAATCTATAAAAAAATAAAATGAAAGCTGCTATCTAAGACAGCAAACCACAGAGTTTGAGAGGATGAGGAAGGACAAAATAACCTAAGCTATCCTAATGAGGCAAAGGCTGTGGCTGAGATGATGTCTTATATCTACATGAAATAAGATAAACTATAAATGATTAACCCATGCACCCTATTTTTTTAAGTCAACACACAAGGTGTCCAACTATCAGGTGTCATACAAAACATGACTTTTTCAAATTAAGTTCAGATATTGAAATGAACTTTTTTGTATTACCTAGTCTATAAATAACACTTACTATTCTATAAATAACACTTCTCCCAAAAGGTATTCACTTTCCTGCCTCTATCTACTATCCAAATATTAAGCAATACCTTTCTTTGTGCCCTTTGAAGTAGCGAAGAAACCTATTATCATACATAGATAGATATCGCAAGGATTCTGCCAAGAGGGGAAAAAAATAAAGGAGCATACTTATGAATGAACATCAAATTTATACTGTGGCATGAGAGGAGCAATCACTCTGCAAATTGAAGTCATAACAAGAAACCCACCTCCAGTAGAATCCAAATTGTATTTGGAGGAACAAATGACAGAACTAGGGTGATGGGTAAAGCATATACGATCAGCACCATGTTTCTTGTGATAAGTTGTCTTGAGCAACCTGAAGTTCATACACTTTTTTTAACTTAAATTTGTTTTTGATACTAAGCCAGTAAACACAATCAAAGAAATAAAACTCACTTAGCACTTGCAATGTCATAAAGCTTAACAGAATCATCTTCACTTGCTATGACCAACAAATCATCTTTTCGATGAAAATCAACTGAATTTATCTTTCCACCCTAAAAATAAATCCAAAACAAGAAAATCTTACAAATATCATTATCTCATTCATTCACAGTTAGTAGCAAAATTGTGTTTTTGAAGTGAAATTGAAGTTATATAAACAGAATCGAAATCAAGCTCCAAAATCAAATAAGACCAACTGTCTTCAGTGAAGCTTACAAAGTCTGAGAAAACGGCCCCGACTGACATGCTGCGCACCGTATCGTCGTCAAGCTCAGTGAGCGACATCATCGCCATTGATGTATCTTTCTTTGTGCCTGAAGGCGGAAGCCTTTTCTTTCTTCAGGCATGCAATTGGATTTGCCAGTTTTGCATTTATTTCGGGTCTATATTTCGGGTCGGACCACCTAACCCTGATTTTTTTTTTTTTTTTATTTCTTTTTTAACATTGGGAGTAAAGAATTTACATTCTCTAACATTCGAGTTTTGAACTTTTAATTATATAATAAGTTTAAGGGACAAGGTGTAATTTTGACCCTACCGTTTCACTTGAGTACATTAATTTTTAATATTTTTTGAAATATAATTTTGATCTTAACGTTATTAAAATTAATAATTCTGATCCTTTGACCGTTGACTTTTATTTTTGGGTCCCACAAGAATTAAAAAAGTAATTGATAAATTACAATTTAGTCCCTAAAATTTTATTTATTTTAAAAAAATATTTTTTAAATTAAAAATATAAAAAATAAAATAAATTAATAACTAAATAAAAATTAACTATTTTATTTATTTAAAATTAAAAAAAATATTATTTTTAATTTAAAATTACTTTTTATTAAATTGAAATAATTAATTTTTATTTAACTATATTTTTCTAAAATTAAAATAAATAAAATTAATTTTTAATTATTTAATCTATTTTCTAAT